>JAJNBT010043812.1:0-18747 GCA_028455955.1 Notopais sp. p TS-2021 | reverse complement strand
AATCAACCTTGTACAATGAGTGCAAAATAATTAATAAGTGAGTACTAATTTCTAGTATGAAATGCAGTTGTATTTAATAAGAATTAAAAAATAAAAACCACTAACTTTCAATCTAGATTCTAGAAAGATATTTTCTTAATTTTGCATGATTTCATAATTTGAAAATAGTCCGTCAATATAATAGATTACAATCTTTTCATATAAATAAATATTTTTTACAATATAAAATATTGTTATTTAAATAAATAAATGATAATTTAATTGTTGAATATATATTAATCGTTACCTGAGTCCCTGTCAGATATTTTTAATCGATTGCATGCAAACCATAATAAGAATTCAAAGATTGTTGTAAATTTTCAATTGCCTCCAACGGGCAGAAATTTATGAACCTGTAGAAACATTCTTCAACAAAACCGAAGTTCGGCAAAAATACTTAATTTTTAGTAAATAAATAGTTCGATGTTTGTTCATTATTAATTCCTTCCGAATATGTGTAGACTAATCTATCTGAGTGGTACAGACATTAAATCAGCTAGCTCAGTGTGGCAGTCCACTTCTGTCTACCCAGGGAGGCCTGGCCAGAAGTATAATGATATTTAAAAGCTTATAGAAACACATTACAAAAGTGCACAAGTGTGATTTCCAATTTTACATCTAAACTATGTTACTATAATGAAAAGGACACCCACATACAGTTATTCTCTATTGGAAGTAATTTACATTCAGAAGATCCTTTTTTCAGTGGATTTTTCCAATTGATAGATTTATGTTCGCTGGCAAAGTGGTCAACCTCTACTGCTGAGAAGGTGTTCGAAAACCCATTTAACTGCTTTTTCTATTATTGAAACCAAAGAAAGTTACTTAAGAGTTCAGTCATTATATAATTTTTCAATTTTCTTGTGTGTGGTAGTCGATAATTTGAGGAATGCGGGCAACCGAATCCACCAATGAGTTATAGAAGACAACGGTGAGAGAACAATCTTGAAACAATTCAAGACACCTTCTCTTCTTATGTGTTCTCTTCACTAGAGCTTTTGTTTTCAAATTCCTTTTGTTATATAAACATCAGTACGCCCAACATTTTTTGTTGATTTTTTCAATACCATTTATGTACTTACATGTGCCAAGGACCAACTTAATAATATTTATTTTTGCTAAGTATATATATGGGCCAAAAGCAGATTATCTTCATAAATATTGTTATAATAGTTAAAACATGATTATTTTTATTACAATAATTCATAGAATTGATAGAAGGAGAAGAAAAAATCCTGGAATCTTGTCATGGAATATAAGAACATAAAATCCAGAACGTTGGACTTATATATTATCAGCTGATTCCCTGTTGAGTTCACGTCGTGAAATGATAAGAACCCTGGGTTATTATGAGGCACTTAACTTAAAGTTTTTGGCATTTTCTTCTGAATTCTAGATACCCTATTTATAAAGGTATAAAAAAATATCTGCGGTCAAAAGATATTCACCATCTTCTATGAATATTTAAATGTATTATTGATTGAAAACGTTTTCTTCAAATGTCCCGCAAGGAATGAAATTGAAAACTGAACACATGACATGTCGTATTACGGTTGTATGACGTGTGTGTTGCCGCCCCTTATTTGGGAAAGTCGTAACTTATATAATAGATGCAAATACTTGGATATATTTATTTACATTTCATTTATATGATGTTGAAGATTCATTTTTATCATGTAAATGAAATCGAAAAAGTATATTTTAAAGATATTTTTTATGTTTATATTTTAACAATAAAACTTTTTATAATTATTATTATCAATTGCCATTCTGATATATTTAGTCACACTATATATGCTGTTTCTAACCTTATTTTGACCAGTGCCTTTTCAATATTTCTGTGAACTGCAGTTTTCTCCCTGTATTAAATTGTATTAAGTTCATATATGAACGTTATCATGAAATAATATCTATTTTTATTTTAGTGTTTATTAAAATATTAATAAGAACTTTAAACATTTTAAAAATGCATAATTTGTGAACAGTATGTAATATATATTTGTAAGAATTGGTTTTATTTTGCTGTTGAAATAAATATTATTTTCATAATCTTTAAACTGGAAAAGTAAACAAAAAAATCTTCTTTAACCTACTTTTTTTATCAACGTTTCGAGTTCAGGAACTCATCATCAGGAAATTAATATTCAGAATTTGTACTGATTATTAAACATAATTCTTTATATTATTGAGTATTTAAATAGTAAATCTTCATTATAAAACTTAAAAATTAAAAACAAATTAAAAGTTAAACTAATACAGATTAAGTGGAAATGAGATAAAGTCAACATTTAAATCAGAGTTACGTTGTCTAATACATAACGATTCTATTATTGTTAAAAAGTATCTCGTTCTTAGCGGTTGGTTGCTATTATTTTAAAATCTTTAAATTTAATATTTTTTATGTAGAATGTAGCATACGACGATAGCAAAACTATCATCATCATTTTTGCAATGATGAGTTAATTTTTCAGTTTAAATTAAAGGATCTATTTATACAGTCATTGGTCTAACAATAGATTTGGTACATTTGGATGTGTTTGATATGAATATTCACTTAGGGGAATTTAATTATTTCTTAAGTGCTGGTGCACAAGGATAAATGAATATTTAAGTGATTATAGATACAATATATTGAGTACTTAAAAGTTATATACGTAAATATAATCAGTACCTAAAAAAACATTATTTATAATAATATTTCATTATTTCATGCCAAACCAGAAGATATTACGCCTGTTCCTTGCGGAAAAAGTCTTCATAGAATCTTTTGATTACAATTGTATACTGAACGTCAGCATTATGTACTCAGCCACTAGTGGGATGATAACCAAATTAGGTATTTTCAGATCCTTTAATCTTATTATGATGTCTTACTATAATGATTCACAATAGTTTAATAGCGTTGATTTTATTAAACACAAAAATGTTTATATACTTTTTCATTACAATAAACCTCATATAGCAAGAACGTTGGGATCAAAATTCTATATTAACGAAATGGTTAGATTCGCATTTTGCATATGATCCGAAATTTCATTAAACTTAAATCTTGAAATATTCTTTTTTTTTCAAGGGATGTGAATTTGCTAATCAGTAAGTCCCTAACAATAATCTCTTATACTTATATAGGTTTTATTATATTGGCCTGATTTTAACCGACTTACATATTTTCCTCATTTAATTCGCTGAAAATATTATAAAACAATGGTTCATCAAAGAAATTCAAGAAATGTGTTATAGAATTTATCAAATGAATAATGATTAAATCAATAATTTATAAACTAGTTTATAAACTGTTGTTAAATATTCAGCAATATTGCTTACAATCTTCACATAAACTAGCAAGCTTTAATTCAGTAGTATTGAAGTCAATACACAGTTTAAATGAGTTTAAAATTGTATCATACACATCAAATTGACTATCTAGACAACCCAATTGTTAAATAATGATTTTGAAGATTAATCTTTTAAACTGTCAAAAAATTCACAGATTTTATTCCTTCATTTGAAATTGTTCCTTTTAAGATGGAATAACTCCAAATTTTAAATATCCACCTTTATACAATCTACATTTCCTTTAGCAAATAATTCATCTACTAAGTTTTGCAAGATAATTTATTCAACGCACAACTATAATGCCCCCATAGCGCACCTTAAATACTAGCGCGACCCCTACAAGAACTATAAGGGGGAACTACCGCCCAGTATGTAAATCACTCTTAATCCCAACGTCATTAATTAACACTACACTTTATAGAATATTTATTATTAAAAATCCTATTACTAATTATATTAATGGCTAATTGAGATAAGTTGGGTGCAATAAAATCGAATAGTTTTTTGTACATTGCAAATATATAATCGACAGTTCTTATTGTGCAAGATGCCTTGGCTGCATTTTATAGAGACCGGTTTTAAATTCCTGGTGTTTGTGTATTTGCAATTGTGTATCAGACACTCAAAGTTCAAAATTAAGAAGTAAATGTATATATTATTTATCGGTAATAAATATAATTTTAAATAGATTAATACATCAAAGTAAGTTTATTAAAATAAAGATTACTTCTTTAAATGCATTGAAATCTCTCAGTCAATACTTTATTAAAACTTCTTATGTGTACGTCATTTTACATTCATGTACACGACATATACTTAGTAAATACGTACACAGATATCAGTATGGGATATAGGCCTATTATATATTATTTACATATGTACAGTATATATACATATAGATTATGCCATATAAAAAGACAGCTGGTGTTTATTTTCTATGATATATTATGAATAAATTTATACGAGAGATTTATAAAATAGTGAAGAAAATAGATTCTTAAGTTTCCCATCAGGTGTCTGTCCAAATGATGCGGACGTCCTATTGAGAATTCGGAATATTTCAGGGACTTCTTAAATCATGGGTGAAGACAAGAAGAGCAAGCAGACTTGCTTACCATTCAAATATATAATATTTATATGTTACTTGTATATATAAGTAAATATTTAGTTTTGTTATGAAATATTTATTTCATAGTTATATTATATGAATGTTAACCTAAGCTAATAATAAAATCTTCTTTAGATATGAATCTTATCTTGCTTATATAGATCAAGATGAGACGCTCCTTCTTGAATTATCTTGGTTGTGGTATTATAGCAATAGTTGTGGATGTCATTATTCGGAGGTTCGAACGCGGTCAAGTGGTTATGAATGGAACTGTTAATTGGCTTCCAGTTGTAAGCAAGCGGGTGGTAAGGACGACCAACCCTGCAGAGAGATGCATTGTCAATCTTACATTAGGGTTACCAATGGATTTCGTTCTATAATACCGTCAATGAATTAATATTGAGAAGCAGTTACGATCTTTCAGTTTTGTCTGGGTTGCCTTAAATATTGGAAGATTCAGGATGTTTTGATTTTCTTTCGGGATGTTAAACCCTGCATCTACTTAGATTTTCCAAGGAAGATATATAAGTATATTGAAGATATATAATTAATGCTTGCCCAACCGGTAGAATATGATTATGTGAAATACCCTAATGCGATTATGGGCAGGCAGGTCTCAATCTATTTAATAATTTAAAGAAATCATTTTTAACTTTCATTTTTTTCCAATTCCATATGTTGTATTTATATTCACAGCAAAACATTTGATATCAAATGACATATGAAATTATGATATAGAATATAACGTAATATCTTTTGGCATGTATATACAAATATAAAAATAAAATATTTCAATTCTAATTGGAGGACGAAACAGTTCTACAACATTATACTCACTTTAATGATGTCGTAGATAGGAATATAAAATAACAATAGGAAAACAAAGTATTTAAACACAAAATAATAATTCATCGTAGTATATATTATAACATTCGAATACATAGCATCCACTTGAAGATTATTGAACTTTAAAAGTCCAGTTCAGAATTATTAAACCTTGAAAATCTACTTAAAGATTAAACTTTAAAAATTCGTTTCAAGAATATAGTAAGCATTAAAAATCCTCTTGAAAATTATTATACCTTAAAAATTATTCCTTAAGATTGTTAAACCTGAAGGATCTATCTGAATATTTTTATACTAAAAAATACACATGAATATTGTTAAACCTAAATATTAATATATCTATATAAAAATTTTAAGATTATTAATTTAGGAACGAAAGAATCTGCATTCCATAGAATTATAGTTGAATGAAAACATAAAGTTTGAACTAAGTTAACATAATGTTATGTTTGTATTTAATATATTTTATGAGATTATTTGAACACATTATAAATGGCAACTTCAACTGATATCGTAAATAATGTTTAAATATAGTTTCTAACTAAAATTAAGTTCGAATTTCTTATTTTATTTGAAAAAATATACAGTATAGAAATTTAGAACAAAGGACGATTTTAGTCGACCACATATCAAAAGATATTTAGAATGAGTTTGGTTATATATAGCTACAGATTCGGATAGTTGACTTCAAGTCTATTAATACAAAATATTAAAATTTATTTTGAATCATTCATGTAGGATATTAGAAACACCCTTGTAAATTATATATTCCTATATTTAATATAATACAAATATCAATCACACATGATTCGTAACCCATTTCTAAGCATAAATTTGTTCATTTTTACCTTTATCATCCCATCCACGCGTGGGAGATGTTGTTAATATCCTGACTCTTGGGAGAGAATTGACATTATCTGGAATCAGATTTACAATCGAATCTGTCTGAGAACAAGTTTCTATGAATGCAAAATCTCTTCACAACTTGACACGTATATGAGAAGCAACAAATTTTCTTTTTTTTTAATATCTTGGAAATAAATAATAGAGAAATTTAATATTCGATAAATTAATGTTATTTAAATAAATATTTAATAAAGTGTATAACATTTTTTATTTCTTTAGATAAAATAACAGGATTAATAAATGGTAAAAGAGGATTAATTAACAGGAATGAGTCAGTAGTTCTATTGCCAATGATAAAAATTGGATATAGGAAACTACCAATGAAAATTATACATTTAATCTAAAAATAAGCCGATTAGACTGGAAATTTTTTTCATGTGAATATAAATCTTTCATGGATTAAGTGAAATCTCCCATAATTAAAATTTCTTCATAATGCAGTTGGTAAATTTTGTATTAAAAATATTTATAATATTTTAACTTAATATGAATTGTGATATACCATATGCGAATGGAAACTTACAATATATAGGGTAATCATTGACCTGACCTTAGCCCACCATGTCGGGGTCACCCTCTAACAGGTCCATTAAAATGGAATAGGTTATTTAAAAATATATTAAATGACCTTTATAAATGCTAATTTTCATACTCATTAAATAAATATTTTTTTCATAAATAGAAATTTAAATAAAGTAGTTAAAATGGTGACCATAGCAGTTCTTATGCTGATAGTGAAAAGAAAAGATGGGTGAGTATAGTCTCATGGCTATAGCGTTTAGAATTGCCAAAGATCTTCTTCCTGGTTCAATTTACAGATCTTTGGTTGCTAAAACCCTCATCGGATCGGAAGATTTTGTCAGAAGAAATTTGAATAAGGACCCTTTCAATTGCGTTATGAATAGCAAACAATAGAGCCACCATGAAAGTCTCTCTCAAGAAGGCAAAGATATTATTCTGTCTTGCTTTGCAAAAAAGAAAATTATTCGAGAACTAATAGAAGAAATTGAGAAAGTTCGTGTGAAAAGTGAAGAGCTATGGTTCTATACACATATACTTGTGATCCTTGGGTGCTAAGCTATTCCATCAAGTTCCAAGTCTATTGATTTCAAGAACAAATGTTGAACACAGATTGTGGTTTGTGAATTATCTCAACGAGTGTAATATTAAAGATTTCATGCATCTGACACCTTCTGATGAATTTTTTTATATACGAAAGTCGTTGTCCAAAATATCAAAATGATCGGATGATGATATTCCTGAGAATGTCAAAGTAAGATAAAGTTCAAAATATCCTGCATGCATCAAGGATTAAGGACAGAAGTGGAGTGCTGACTATTTGAGAGAAGTAATACTTGCACAACACGTCATTCCATTCTTAAAGAATCCCTGCAATGTTCTAGGTATTCAAAATACTACATTTTTACATGATCGTGCACCTTGCATGAGTGCATTTGCAACTCAGAACCTTTTAAAAGCTAATGGGATTAACTTTTTCAGAAACTCTGAGTGGTCAGAATCCTCGGCTGATTTGAATCCCTGTGAACACCTAGGAGAAATTTGGAGCAAATAATAGAAAATTACAAATGGTGGTCGTTAGTTGCAAGTAGTTTTAAACGAGGAATTGGAAACTGTAAAATCTGATAAGGAGTTGTTGGGCAGACTGTTTTCTTCATATCCTTCGCGTGTAGATAGATGCTGTTCAAAAAGAAAAGCTAATGGTGGACACTCTGAATATTAAGTTATATTTATGTTTTTATGGATTTATAAAGATAAGAAATAAAGCTTTTATGAAGTCTTTTAGTTTTATTTACAATGCATCTAGGTGTGGAAGGTGTTATAAAGTCTGTAATTTAGGTTGTCTCTCACCCAGAAATGTGTGACTAAATTACTGCATTATTTTATCACATGTCGTTTTAGTGTCTTTCAGTCAGTGTTTAGTGTTTGTCATTTTCTACATGCGCATTCAACTGCATGTAAATCTATAAATTGTAGATTACCTTGTCTAATCGATTCTTTTGAATGATGATTAATCTAAATCATCTAATCCCGGAAATAATAATTAATCATTTGATTCTTTAATATATAGCTTCTAGAGAACCTTAGATATAATCTAAGTTAAATTAACCAAGAAAGATTTGGACATATTAAGAAATGCAAAGCTAAACAATACATATTTAATTGAATAAAATATGTCTTTGTCGTTATTTAATATTAATTAATTATTAGGTCAATAGAAATTACCTACGATGAGATTACCGTTATTAAATCTATTGCCCAATTGTTTCCGTTGTTATTTTGATTTATAGAAGCTGAATTATTCTGTCAATTTATATTAAAGATAGAAATCTGCTCAATTCTTTATAATTTAATTCAAATGTAAGTTATTTACAGTCTTTTATATTCTGTAACAATACAGTAATTTTTAGTGTTAGCCATTATGGTTATAATTGTCAAGAGTGAACTATTGGTTGTAATAAAAACTGTATTCAGTACATATACATATATAGTTTTTCTAACTTTAGTGTATATCTTAATTATTACTTAGATAGGCTTAGCTAATTAATTAATACTGTTTTAAAGTAAGTGTCAATATATCAGGTTGATGTTTAGAAATAATTTTGCCTCCAAAAATGTATCTTAAAGATTTAAATGCAGAGAAAATCGATTTGTTTTCCTATATTGAAGAAGAGGATTCTAGTTATCACAAAAGACTTGAAATAGGATTTCTTTTGGATGAAAGGAAGTTATCTGAACTCCTTTATAAATGTTCGCATGTAGGCAATTAAGTTCACATTCCCAGGTGACAAAGAACTCTTTATGAGTAACCACTTGACACAATCGGTTCTTAAGAACCTAAACATCAAAATACGAATCAAACGATCGGCTTTTGTGTCAACTGAGACGATCCTGTTTTTCTTTACGTACTCTATATCGGCTGTCTATTAAATTGGTCCATTCAATAGAGTTCCATCAACTCTATTATCGTAAGTTAGGTAACCACATGGGTTCCATGTTATGTAAAAGCTAATCTTTTCCCCAATTCAGGTGAATGTTTCTCTATCTAAAAGAACATTAATGATCTACAGAAACATAGAACCAGGTGCATTAATTTATCGGGGTTTGTATTATATATATCAAAAATAATAATTTTTATTTTACATGAGTAAGTGTATGTAACATCCTATTATATAGAGCAGATTAGGATAATTGTAGTTGAAGTAACAACATTAAATATCACAAGCAGTTAAATATATGCATTTTATTATGGATATCAATTCAATCATGAAAATGTATATTACTAAATCTTACTAAATCTATGAAATCAGTTTACTATTCATTTGTATACCCCCAAATCTTAATGCATTTAATAATATGGGGCGAAGCGACCCGCAGCCATGTGAAACAAATTTGTCTCTACTGATGATATCTGATTATTTGAAGATTGACAAATTTTCTAAAATTTATAAATTACAATCTCTGCTCTTTATATTCGAGTGGTTAAAATGCGACAAATATCTCTTTTTGGATATTATACGGGATGAAACTTCCATTACACATGAGCATAACACTAGATCATTAAATAATCTGAGAATGCTTCTTCTTATAGGTTAAATATTCATAAGCAATCAGTTAGACTTTCGTTCTAGAACTTATGATCTCATCCGACCAAAGAGGCCCATAGTTTAGTAAGTTTTAAAAGATTATATGTAAAACTTGATTGTAATATTATTTCACAGCTAAAAAGCATATAAATGCTTAACAGTGCGCTGTTACATTATATGTACTATATAAATAGCTGTTGCATGTTGACATTCAGCTGTTTTGGCTCCTGTCATAATTTCCAACATAATACAATATCTTACTTATCTTGTCAAGATTTCAATTGTTATACATATTATAACCTTTCAACTGTAACAAAACAGTTTGTAATTGCATATTTGTAATAAATAAATAAATAACATATCTTTTAGTATACGTTCTAGATAGAACAGAATTACTAATTGAATGACTATCTATTAAATATCCTTTATTTTATACAGTATTGCATCGTGATAAGATATAAAAAACGTGGTATAGTAATTACGAGGTATGTGAATATGTAACGATATCTAATATGTCTAAGAGGGTGTGTGCATATATTTATATTCTCATTTCATATGAGTTCCATTTAATTTGCAAAGCGAAGAAATTGGAAGAGTGCCGGAAAGGTTGATCTTCATATAGTTGATCTTCATGGTCTATTATCGACGAAGATTCAGACTAATTCGACAGACCAAGAATTGATCTTCAAGATATATAGATTTTTTTATTCGTGGAATGAAATATTTAATTGGGTTCAGTATAATAGTGGCGCCGTGAAGGTAGTTAAAAGATTCGCAATTTAAAATTAACTACAGACAATTACATATAAGGTCCAATGTAAAATAATTTTCACTCAATCCATGACGGGGACTATGTCGTAAATTGGAGACTGTCCATTCAGTCCCTTCAATAAGTAACAAATCCAGAAGATTCTTTTTATATAAATTAAAATAATTTGTCCCTGGAAGCACAATTTTATATGATAATATTAAACGTATTAAAAATATGTGATTGAATTAATGTGGGTTAGAAAGTATCTATAATGATAGATTCTAGGAAATTTATACACAAGAAACTTATATTTGTATGCCTGAATATTTGTACAAATGTAAATTAATTTGTACGCCGTTGCTATATTTACTATAGATGCAATAATTTTAAGGTAATCTATGAACTTTACATTTCCTACATTAATTATGTTCAGTTGCTGAATATCAATAATTTAAGGAGACGTCAATCATTATATATGGTGGCGTTTATTCATTAAGTTATTTCACTAACTGTCCTAACCAAATACTGTAATACGGTAAAGAATGTTTGGGTTTCTGGCACATTGGTGATAGGATTAGACGGCATATCGCTTGAGGTGATTGACTCGATCAAAATTAATATTAGCAGACAATAAGCTGACAGTAACGAAATAAGAAAAGCAAAACAGAAGACCAAAATAAAATGTCAATTGGGATTATTTTCAAAATAAAATACCTCTCGTTTTGGACATCTTCGAACAAAAAAATGATCCGTATCTTAAACCGAGATTGAATTAATTGATAATGAGTTGTTTATTGTGATCACAGATTTGCTAGTATTTATACTCGAAATTTAGTCTTGAAGAATTTACTTTAGACATACAATACTTGTCAATCAATTTTGAAATTTTCTAATTTTTATCTTTATTTTAACATCAATATCATTCAGTTTAGAAAGTAATAAAAACATACGTACAATTATTTTATTCACAACCACAAAATCATATTCATAATCATCAAAATTACGCAATTACACAAAATAAACTTTCGTAATCAGACACACCATCATTTCGGACAATACAAAGAGATAGATGGATATAAGACATACCAATATGTGAGTCAATCTATTGGTCGTAACTTGACGAACACCAATCACATGTAAGTGAAATTAATAATTGTGATGAACACATTTTAAAAAAGCAACAAATGACCGTTAAATCAGTCAATGAATAATACGATAGGTAGATAATTAACAATACATCACATATCTGACAGTGGGATATGACTCATATGACACAACTTTATAGAGGGATACATAAAATTAATGTTTTTTTCTAATTAAACAGAAAAAATGTCTTCTGATAATTATATCAAAAGATTATTTCTTATTATTTTCATTATATGGAAACAGGTTTTTGAAAAGGAAAAATGAAACGTTAAAAAAATAGAATTTGCTATTAAAAATTTGGTATTATAGGTTAAGATAATCTTAAGATATGAAAATGATATGTTATATACTATATATATAGGATTATTTCAATAATTTGGCTTCCAATATTCAAATAATAATTGGACGAAGAAATGGTTGACAGAGTAATACTCTGGGTATCCCATGCCAATTTAACATTTTCTATTTGTTTACTTATATCAGAGGTATTTATTTATACTCGTAATTGCAAATTGGGACAATGAGAAATGTATTTATTATTTTAATTTAAGTTTCTGTTCAACTTTAATTTTATGATGATCCTTTTTTTAATAGCAATTATAATTTAGATAATTTAATCTAACCAACCTAACCTTGGGAAATTTATACCTTTATATTGCATTATCAATTATTATGACTGTTAATTAACCATTCTAAGTCTCTAAAATTTTAATTTATTCTTTTATACCAAAGTAATCCGTCAGTATTGAAGTACTTACATTCATTTGAGCATATTATACCCGTATTATGCACCAATTCTAACCCAGTATTTCACCCCTGGTTCCTAATATACCCTACTTATTATCATTTGAATTATTTCATGTTTGAAGTTTGCTGCTCTTATTAAAAAAATAATTAGTAGTCAAGTTTATAGATTAAAATTATTAAAAAACTAAATAGTTGTTCTGTTATTTATTTATTGCTACAAATTTACATATTAAATCAATTAATATTACATGAGTCAACTGTACGAATTCTATAAATTAATAAATATAACATGATAGGTACATATATCATATATGTTACAGAAAAAGATTGTATAGTACCCGAGAATATGTTATACATAAGACATAATGGAATAAGAATATAATAGGAGTAGCTACATCTGAATGCAAACATGCAACAAAAATTAATTGATCTAAATTTGTATAATGTGGCAGACGCACTGATAAACACAATGTACTTTTAGGCGGAAAAGTTTTATTACATTTTGTATTATTGGCATAATATATTTCTAAAACTTGCTATGCTACGGACCTCTGTAATCTGAGCTAGTATTACACAAAATAGTCCTGATTTATAAAAGCAATAATTCACATTGCTACAACTAACTTAAGGCCAATTAACAGAGAATAACGAACCCAACCTACAACCTAACCTAATTTAACCTAACCTAACCTAACCTAATATTGCAAAATATAACGTATTGTAAGAAATAATATATATAGCAACCTAATTTATATATAGATAGAAACCAATTGCTGTCTACACCTTATTATTGACATATTTTTCAACTTTGCACTATTCCAGTTTTGAGATTGTTTTACTTTCATTTGTATAAACCTAATTGTATTCGATTTACTAACAAACATTAACTCTAAACATAACTTTTGTTTATGAAACTGTAGTTCATTAAATTCTATAATTTGTTTTGAAATCTGACATAATTTGTTTCTTTTCCGAAGGAATTGAAACATAGTTTCTGTCTAGGAGAGATTCAAGTGACCCTCAACTCTATACCTGACACAGGAAAATAACTATACGAAATGGAAAAATATCGTAAGCGAACAAATTATTAAGTGACAATGAGAGCAAGTGGATGTAAGCGAAAGTAATATCTAACGGTAAGGAGAGTAGAGTAAGTGACAAGAGAAAAAAGTGAAAAAATAACCTTGGATTAAAACAGAAATGAGTAATAATTACAAAGCAAGTCGGGAACAAACAAAGCTAAAAAAATATTGATATTAGATATTTCTAACAATAGATAGATAGTTTAATTTTTTTAAAGAAAATCTTTGTATTGCAAATGTTTTGTTTATGTATATGTATATTTTGCTAATTTTAATACTACAAAAGTGTATATTTCTGTCTTTCAAAACCAAACCGACATGTATAGAAAAGTTCCAGAATTATAATCAGTTGAAATAGGATGATAAAATCTATCGTATTGTACACGAATATCATCTAGTATTTATAAACCGTGCTTCTAATTAATGTCCAGCAACTGTTGGTCATGTTCAAATTATTGTTCAAATTAAATATCTGTGATCAAGTCACTGATAAGAAATGACATATATCTCTGTCTACTCACCACATGGACCCAGTCTACCAAGGGATGTTGTTTATTAATAAGGTCTACCTGCGCACGATATTAGCTAGTTATGTACGTGCATATATATTATATGTCATATAAATAACTTACATATATAGTTTTGAAATAAAATATATTGACTATATATAATAATAATATACCATTATATTAATTACACAATGTATATTATTTAAATGCAATAAATCTGGTAGTCTAAATTTAATTGGAGTTTTTAGTACACGTCACATTGAAAAGCTGAACCCGATTTGCAACTTTATATAAATGATTCATAACAACATTTGTATACAGAAATATAGATGATATATATATGTTGATTGCGTAAAAAATAATGTAATGGGAATGATATGGTCTCATTTAGATATATAATTTATGTACGGTTAGAATTAAAAAAAGACAGATAGGATATTTGAATATGTTTTATTTTATATGTTAAGTATGAAAGTATTCAGTTGTATTTTCGAAGCCTCTTTTGTACTTAGGATGAAATTTATCGATTGTTATAAGGTCGTCAAGTGGTGTTCTTTTCTTGCAAACGACGCCTATTCATCTCGGATGACCGAAGACGTTTTCGGAGCTGACAGCGTAATAATCAAGATCAATTGATGACTTTGTGATTTCTATTCAAGAGGACCAAGAATCGATGATGAACGCGGTGTCACCACTTCATCCTTCCACGCAGGTGTCCTTGCCTGTAGGAGGCGATTGCATGTCGTCCTTCGATGCTTTATGGCCTCGCTCCTTTGTGCTCCTGAGGGCGCCATCCCCAAGAAGTCGCCTGTAGCGCCTCCATAGGGAGTCAAGAACTCGTCTCAACGCCCTGTGGCACCCCCGTGAGAACCAACATTCATGTCCCCAAATTGAGAAAAAGACCTTTTTCGCAGTCACAGTTAAGTATATATATATACGGATCCTTTAGAAATAGTATCCTTCCAGGACTTAAATAAGTAATACAGTACATGAATATTAAAGTGATGCTACTAGGATTGAAATAGAATGACGTCACGATGAGCCATTCTGATGGCCCGTCAGTTTATACTGGAGATACAGCACGTCGTGTTCAGTATTGAACGACTCGTTCCTTGAGCCATAACTCGAGACTTCATGTGGTGCTGCGCCATGTCACCGATGACCGCAGCGTGGCGCACAAATAACACGAGCGTGACCCCAGGAGCTGTCAGTTGGAGGGACGCTTGTCCACTTTACGGTCGTGGATTCCAAGTTCTTCTGTTAACCAGTTTGAAATTCGACAAAGTTTTAAATCAAAGATGCCAGAGTCCAATATATATATATATAGTTTCTACTTCTCGGGCGCGTTTTCGTCGTGAGGAAAGAATTCCCCTTCACGCTAGATGAGAATGAGGATCGGCGAGAACCGATTTACATAATTAATGAAATGCGAGAGGATCGGCCAATCGATTTCATTCGCTCTCCATTGGAGTCGGATATTTTTGGACCCAAACGCAGACCGTAAATTTCGGCCTCTCAGACAAGAATAGACAATCGATCGAATAAAATATGACTAACATAATCCTATCTGACAGTGTCGAGCCATTGTTTATTTCCAGTCTCTGTGTTTATTTCTCTCGTTCTGTATGCACATTAATGCTGTGGACATGATTCAAGTCAGTATATTTTGTTAATGTAAACGCTCGAAAACACTGCCAAGGATTTTCCCAATATAAAACCATATATGGAAAGCACATTACGAAATTTGAGTCCAACATCATTGAGCATTTCGGTCTTTGTCAAACGAACATTTAAAGCATTCCAAATGCGCCATAAAAAAACACCCTATTAGAGAATTTCTTTTTACGAAGCGTACCACAAAAGATTGAATTAGTGACCCCCCGGTGTTGTGTCGTCAGCATTAGATGTTCTCGAGTTTTGTCACCATTCTCTGCATGACCTTATCTGCTCATTCAACTGCTGAAGGAGTGAAATTGTTCACCTTTTGATATATGCAGAATGGCATCCGAGCTCCTCTTTGTACAAGGACCGCGCAACAGGGCTACCGGACAGATACAGGTGACATTGTCGCATTTTGTCACCGATCTTATCTGCTTTGAGAGAAACCGGTCGGTCTTCTCTCCTATGGACAAGATTAAATGTCTTTCTTTGTCATACTTAAAGATCGTGCAATAAAAGGCTACCTTGCGACATTGTCGACACTGGTGACAACAATGTTCGTGTCACCGCGACAACATATGCTTAGTCGTCGGCGGTTGCGACATTAAAAGGAAGTCAAATAGTCATAAACAACACAGTTAATGAAGTTTGACATTGTATTTAACCACGTCGTTCTTGGAATCTTGCACAAAATCTTAGACTTTGACAATGTAGAATGTTTGTAAAGAAAATACTCCAGTCGTTTGGAAATATCGTAATTCATTACTAAAATATATTTATTTCATGTAGTTATTTTAATAATAAATAATTGAATATATTTTCTTTTTTGACCGAACAAGGATTGACATGTGCACGAAAAGTCACCATGTGCATGATGATGTACGTGATTCAGCGTATAAAAAACATCCATAAAACTGAAATTGACAGAAATCTAATTATAGAAAATACAAAAGACGACATTTTTAGCTTGTGCTTATAACCTCATTTAAATAATTGGTTGCCTCCTCTCTTGAACCGATCGAATATTTATGTGACAAATACAGAATTCGAAAACTCACAAAAAACTTACCTCATGCACCAAAGAACTCAGTTGAGTTGATTTCTTATCTATAAGTTTGAATAAAAAAGCGCGCCCCCTGGTGTCAAATTTATGCCGCTTTGTGTCATTGATGTTGGAGACTACTACACTTCATGTTTATTATAGATCTGTAGTGTGACTTGAATTTTAAGCAGCAAAAGAAGACCTATAAGATATGAAGTATATGCAAGCCGGTTTGCTTAGATTTGTTTCATATAATCTCAACTAAATCTAATTTCATTACGTATAAACAAATTATTGAACAGAAATAAACTTAATATGTACGATTATTCTATTTATTATATTATAATCATTTGAACTAAGTATTCTAGGTCAGTTGAACTTGAGCAAGCCATTTTGACAATCTTGATTCGAATAGTTGACGCCTTTTACAGAACGCAGTGTCCAATTGACTGCTGAGCGAATATTTTTGAACTCTCACGACTTAAGTTTATCATATTAATTTGGTACTTTATTTTTACAAGATATGAACAAGATACAAGATTTTCATGTCTCATACTGTATTTATGAATATTGTTCATAGTTAGTCCTTATGGGTCCATGTTCGATATAATGACTTTTAGATTCTTTTTACAGGGATTAAATTTAATTCTGTAATATATATATCTTTTATAACCATTTATTTAAATTTAATTGTTTGATCAAATATGAATTTATGATGAATATATTAAAAAAACACCAATGGATTTGAATAAGACGTATCACTTACATTTAATCTATTCAAAGACTTACTTTTGAGAGCATTATATAACTTTTTCTTAATTTGAATTTATTGAAGGAAATAATTTCCATTGTTATTTATGAGATAATGAAGGCATACTATTAGTGGATTAATATTATGAGTATGATATTCCGATTCTTAATCAGTAATACAGTGCAAGCGAAAATACGTCTGTTCTATAAAAGGAAACAAACAACTAAAAATAATCTTATGACTATTTTGAAACTCAGTAAACATTTGGAGCCACAAGTAAGAAAATTTTAAGTAAACGAATTCTCGCAAATACACTTTGTATTTTCATTAACTATTGGCGCAGGATGGATTTGTTTGATTACCAATTTACTTGTCCAAATTAATGTTAACTTTGGGTATGATTCAATGTTTACATAGGACACTGATTCTATTGGTTGTTAGAATGTTGTCCACCAATAATGATTTGAGGATTAGGAATAGGTAACATAAGGCAATTACCATTAAAACTGGATATATTTACATAAAACGAGTCGTTTAACTTAAATGCCGGTGAAATGCATTGTAGAGACTGTCAAAACACGATTCATAGGAGAAGTTTGGAAAAACATAGAAAAACAAGGCATTGACTTCCATTCTGTAGTCAACGGGTTCTCCCAGAGACGTATTCTAATTGATTCTTTGTTTTATAATTATCATGTAATGAACGCCATATTTTTCTCAAATAACTTAACCAAAAATTATTTAAATATATTTTTCCATGGACGTCATAATAAAAGTAATAATATTAGAAGCTATAAATTTACTATTTCTCAAACTAATTATACCTGATATGAAACTGGAAATAAATATTTTTAAGGGTCTTTATTTTGTATAAAAGTTTATTTAGAAATAATAGTTCAACTTCTTACAGATTTCAAACATGTTCAATCCCAAGGGATTAAGTGTGTCGTCCCATAGGTCAATATTCTCAGCTTACATGTAGATATGAAAGCAGAGGAAGACAATAACATGGTGCAGGTGCATCATATTTGCCATGCAGTAAAACCCATTAGACATTCTAATCTAGTAATAAATCTACAAAAAGTTATTTCTATATTTTAAAATTTTAAATAATAGTTAATGCAGAATATAATATTTATATTTTAAAGTTATTCATATATATATATAATTATATATATATTTAACAATATCAAAACTCCTGAGTTAAAAAAAAGAATGAC
>JAJNBT010043736.1:0-12136 GCA_028455955.1 Notopais sp. p TS-2021 | reverse complement strand
TTTACAATATTATTATAAAGTACCAGCAGAGTGTTTTCGAACCTGTAAAGCTTGTTCAAGAATATATATAATTATATATAATGAATTTTATTTTATCTTTTTTATTAACATGAATTTCAGGGCTTCATGTGGGAAATAGCACCAGAATTTCAAGCTATGGTCATCTTCGCTGAGCACCGTTACTATGGGAAATCATTACCTTATGGGAAACATTCATTTGATGTAAGCTACAAAACAGTTAAATATTTAAGTCATTTATAATAATGTTATTTTTTGTTTCAATTAATTAATAAATAGTCACTGAACTTGGCTATGTATGATGTTGATTGATTTGATGATAATAAAATTATCTTAGGACCATTTTTGTTTTAGCGGACTTGTAAATAATTACCAAGAATTAAAATTCTCTTTTAGATTACATACCTACCATACGGTCATACCTAAAAGCTTCTGATAAATTCATCAAGATCATATCAGATTAAACAGAACAAAAGATTATGTTGCAGGTTTTATTTAGAATTGCTATCAGCTGCATTTTTATTGAAAAGCAAACTAAAATGTTAAGTCATAAGAATCATATCTCATAGAATATTGGTAAATAAATAATTACCGTATATACCGGTATTTCTCCCAAATACAGTGGGTCAATTATAGAATTAAGTACCGTACCTTCAATAGCAGCCTAATTGATTAATAAAATAAATTCATTATTTTGTATATGTTAGCTACTGGTACTGTACTATTATGACCATGATAAAATAAAAACTTTCTTATAAAACAAATAAATAGCAATATAAGCAGTACGGTAGCTAAGCCTAATATGAATAAGATTAGTTTGTTTTTTCTTCAACCTTTGTATCAATTTACTCGTATTATCATCTTGTTAATAGGTCATGAAACTTCTGCATAGGTATTTGTGATACAGGAGGTATACAAAAATTTTACTTTATTTCGTTAATTACATTTTTTAATATTTAGTATGATATTGTATAACTATATAGTATGTACCGTACTGTGTATTATTTACTTTTAGCGCATAAATAAAAAATAATTATATGTCAATATTTATTGTAGAATACAAGTGTAAGTGGTTACTTGACTTCTGAGCAAGCTCTGGTAGATTATGTTGATTTGTTGACGTATGTTCGAACATCCATCAAGGGAGCTTCTAAAAGTCCTGTTATTGTGTTCGGAGGTTCTTATGGTGGAATGTTGGCAGCTTGGTTCAGAATGAAATATCCTCACATCGTGCAAGGGTAAGTTCTCATAGATATTACAGTATGAATTTCACTTTTAGAAATGGTTTACTGTATGTTGTAAGTTATAACAGGATTTATTTAAGACTTTCATACCGTAGTTAATTGACAGCATTTTAGTTTATTTAAAAGAACTTATAATTATATATATAGGTACATAAATAATATATACGGTATGCCAGGTATTTAGTACCGCTGTATAATGAATCAGGAGAGAAACGTTCAGTGATAAACTGTGAACGGCATGTGTCTCTGAATCTGTATTAAATATGATACTATTGTTCATATTAGAGTACGGTATATATTTAATTTTTAACAATGTGCTTTATTTATTGATAGAAACATAAATTAAACTAAATAACTCATGTACCGTAGGTACCTTGCTCAAATTGGGTTTAACAGAAAGAATCAAATATACTTTGAATGATGCCAAATTATGGTTATTAGAAATATGCTATTTTGATTTGAAGTTACGGTTCTGGAACTATGATAGATGATTCAACTTTTCTACATTTTATATCAATGTACCGTAATTCGCTAAGTATAGTTTCCAATATCAATTTATAATTACTGTATTTGGAATAGCATACCTATAATATTCAAACTGGTTTGTAAGTTTCATAATATGCACTCAAGATTATTGTTGGATGATTATTTGCCTGAATAGATTTAAGATTTTATGTAGTACCGGTACGTGGACATTTCTTGTGAATTGAACATGAAGTGTATACCTATCTATGAAACGTGACCCAAAAAAATCGTTACCAGGTACTTGTGTAGCTATAACGTATATATTTACTTTGATTTTGTAAGAAATTAAATAAAATTCAAACCGATAACGTTTTAAAACAAAACTACCGGTACCGTATGTCAATTATTAAATTGTATTAGGTTTGTGATTTTTTATATTTATATTCTTTTAATATTTTAGAAAAGTTAGATTCGCAAAATAACGAAACTATTTGTATCAATTTGATGTCTTTAATTGCAGGGCGATTGCAGCCTCAGCTCCAATTTTACAATTTATTGGCTTAACACCATGTGAAAATTTTGGCCAGCTTGTTACTAAAGACTTTGAAAATAATGATCCAACTTGCGCCAATGTTATTCGAAAATCATGGAGTGCACTTGACAAAGTTTTTGCAGGTAGATAAATATGGACAAAATAATCTTTGATACCCACTACTTAGGTATTACAATTTAACCTTTCACTGTTGAGTATCAAATTTGATACGGTACCGTACTCAGTTAGGTAGACTGACACGCTTTAGAATTTAATTTGATACTCAAGACACTATTTTTTATATACAAAAGTTTTAATATAAGCTGGTCAATAGTGTCTTGAGTTTCAAATTGAATTCTCAAGCGTGTCAGTCTACCTAACCGAGTACCGGTACTTATCAAATTTAATACCTACTCAACACAGTGAAAGGGTTAAGTACGGTACCAGTTGTGTAATTTTATATTAGGTATTCAGCATTTCAGAGGCATAATGTTTTTAGTTGTAAATAAGTACACTTTTGTTTTTCGTCCACAAAACCCATTTATAAATTATTTTATAGTACGAACCCCATAGAGTTCTTCGCAGGAGCTAGCCAGATATGCTGTCTGTAGCCTCATAGGGCGGCTATTCTGCTAGTAGCTAAGGAGCTCTTTACTAATTAATCGTAGTGTATGCATATGAGGTACGGGAGCTTCCCGGTTGTGAGTCCACTATAATGGTGCATTATAGAATTTAGAACCCTATAATTTTGAGCTTTATTCTAATTCTGGATTTCGCATTCATATTAACTGAGTTAAAAAGTAAATACTCGTATTTTCAGAACCAAAAGGTGCTACGTGGATCAATGAAAATTGGCGCCTGTGCAAGAACGTAAAAACTAGTCAAGATATGGCTGATCTCAAGGGATATTTGACCAACGTTTGGACTAACTTAGCAATGGCTGATTATCCTTACCCTGCATCGTTCTTGGCTCCTCTTCCAGCGAATCCTGTTAGAGTAAGTCCAGTCATTTTAGTGTTCATGATAAATCATAAACAGCTATCTATAATCAAGGATAGACTGAAAACAATTTCAGAGCACAAATTTCATGAACGAAGTCCTTTAATCATTTAAGATCAACAATGATGATAAGAACCGTATATACGGTACTATATATATATATATAATACGCTATGTCATATTAATTTAGAGATATATATACGGTTGAAAATAAAATATAGACATTGAAATGTTTATTAATTGAAGGGCTTTATTTCGAGAGATAAAATGTTCCTAGTTTTTAATAATTGCATTTATATATACATGTTTGGGTTCTATTTTTAATGCAGGAAAAAAAACTTATCTATATCAGTGGTTCCCAAACCATTTTTTTTATACTCGCGGCACACTTTGGATAAAATAAAAATATTGCGGCACATTTTGTGCATAGGGAAAAAAAATGATATTTATATGTTTTAGCCTGTAATATATAGGGTACATACCTACCTGTATATATATAAATAATTTGAACTACATTATTTTTGGCGACGTTTTCTAAAATTACATTATTTTCGTGGTGCATGGTTTGGGAATCTGAGCGTACCCGAGACGAGTCCTTTAGTACGACAACAGGCAATAAGAATCGTATCACCCTTGTCACTGATCTATATAGACGATGTCTCATCATACTCGCTATGACCATAAGAAATGTATTTTTCAGTATTAATTTGTTTAACTGAGTTCTCTATTGACATGTTCTTTCAATGAAAAATCCCATATCATAAAAAATAACCTATACCCGTATGTTATTTTCAACAATTTTATAAACCCATAATGACAAAAACTTAAAGATATAGATCTCTAGGTTTAAAATAGCAACAATGTGAACTCTGGTATTCAATCACATATATACGTTCATTTGTATTGTAATGTAAAAAAATTATATTAAACTCATCAGTTTTGGATAAAACTCACAAAATTTTATAGCCTAATGTACCGTACAAGTTATATTTATCAAGTTATTGTTAACCTTATTTATGGTGATCGGCCAGTTCGAATAGTAAATACATCAGCTAAATGTATTTAAATTTAATGTGTATATAAATATATGTATTTAAAAACATGCTACAGATTTTATTCATATTTTGGATTAATATTAAAAAGAATAAAATCACACTAATTTTTTATTGTAAATTTTATTATTTTTTATATAAATAGTTAACAACGTAATAATATCAATATTTCGACTTTCGAGTGATGTGTTATTTATCACTAAATCTGCTCCTTTTTGGTGTATAAAATACGTATATAATTATTTAAATATATACCGACCCATCTCTGATTGAAACAGCTATTGAACTATAGATCAAACGAGCCAAACACAGCGAATGTAATATGGTCTAAAATTTCGTTGCGAACTTTTAGATTGTTCTATCAAATGTAATAAGCTAGGCTATAACAATTAGATACATTACTTCTCAAGAAAGCGATCTCCGTTGTGTTCGTTTATAATTTTTGATGTCGAATGTAAATAAAGTAATATTTATGTTAATTCTTTTTTTTCAAAAGTGACGAATTCTAGAATGTTCTGAATTTTGTAATGCTAAATATTGGAAAGTTACCTGTAACGCTATCTTACTCCTGTCTTAGCCAAATTTTTAAATTAAGTCATTTTTCAATAGTTGTACTTCCATGGCATTATCTATGTTTTCGATGATCTAATTAATTTGTTGTTTTAACAGTTTACACCATAGCTAATTAAGATGTATTTTTCTAGTGACCATAATTTTACATTTCACGTCACCCTTCTGGAGTTTTAAATTCTTAGAAAGTATTGTTATATGAGAAAATTTTCATTCCAGATGGTTTGCACGACACTTAAAGACGATAAAACTGATGAACGCGGAATTCTGAACCAAGTATTTGATGGCCTTTCGATCTATTTCAATTACACTAAAATTGCCTCCTGTCTCGACTATAATCAAGATGCTACTTCTCAGCTAGGAGAACTTGGATGGGACTTTCAAGTAAGTTTCACAAATTCGTTACAATTACTTTTTTTCATTAACAAACAACATAAGTACTCCAGTAATAATCATCTTTATTTGTTTATAAAGTCATAAAGTATTTCTACAATTAGTTAATAAATTAAAATAATAGATTGTAAATATATTTGTTTAGGACAAACATATCATACTATATTTCTAACCAGATAGTTTGAAAAATACTTATTCAATATGTACGGTACTATTATTTGTATCTAGAACGAGCAGTTTCTGTAACAAATGTCTTATCTGCTAAAGTAACAGAACTTTTGTTTTAGTCGTGCTCCGAAATGGTTATGCCTTTCTGCTATGACGGTGTAAAAGACTTTTTTGAACCTAGTAATTGGAACTTCAGCAAATATTCTGAATCTTGCTACAAGAAATGGAAAGTAATGCCACGTCCGTTTATGGTAAAAGAAATCTACGGAGGAAGAGATATTGAAGCAGCCAGCAACATTGTTTTCAGGTAAATATGACAATAATGTCTTAAAAATTACATATGGCCATGATTAATTTTTTTCAGAATAATAAACTAAAATTAACATTTTCCATTGGCAGCAATGGACTTTTAGACCCATGGTCCACTGGAGGTGTGTTAACAAATATCAGTTCGACAGTAGTATCGTTCATCATTCCGGAAGGAGCTCACCATTTGGATATGCGACAATCCGATCCTAATGATCCACAGTCTGTTATCGATGCTAGGAATTTCGAAAAGAGATTCATTTGGCAGTGGATCAATGAACACACTGCTAAGCAACTCCTAATTTGAAATGCCAAATTTTATCAAAGTGCTTTAAGAAATCAAACTATTAGATTTTAACAAGTGAAATGACTTACGGTATTGATTCAAATAATTTCAGTTTGATTGACATTTTTTTTAACATAAGTAACCGTTTGCAGTTTTAAGTATTTTCATTTTTAATTCCATATTTCTTTTCTCCTTAAGTAATTATGGAAAAATGTTTAAGTACAAAACCTGAAAGCAGTCACCAACAGAGATGTACAGTATTAATTATTTATTGACAAAAAAGTGGAAGGTGCTATATATAAGTAGTTTTTAATAAGGATTCTAAATATTATCAAGACGAGCAATTTCTTTTAAAAAGTTCATTCAATAAGGACTTGCGGCTGTGAATGTACTTTTTCTTGAGAACTCCTCTCCATAATCATTTATAGGGTACAGATATGTAATCATGTACCGTAGTCTTAATGTTATAATTTTTTATTTGTACCGGTATCTAGTTTAAACAATCGGTATATATATATATATATCAAGAAATAAATATATGAACTTTACATTTTTTCCTAAGAATCCAAATATTTATTTTTAGAATATATTTAGTTATCAGTAATTCACACTAAAATTATACTTTTAGATGAGCACTTATTGAACGTCGGTACCGGTAATATTTATGTGACTAAATGACATTTACTGAAGAAGTTATAATTGATTCAATTGCTGGTGCTTTAACATATCTTTTGATAGAATTCTTGGGTCAATTCTTCTATAGGTGAAAAACAGTAAGAAATCTGGGTCTATGTACATTCGTCTTTGGTCAATCCTTACCTAACCAAAGCGATGTACCGGTACTTCAGCCCAGCAAATCTAATTAATTAGATCTTCTGTACATCTTGCAAATGACGTAAAATATACTACCAAAGAATGATGTAACATGGCCATATACGGTAGATTATATATTTGAAACAATCAATTGCATGAAGTAATGAACAAGAGAAATTCTATATTGTACCCTACAGAAAATTATGAATATCACAAAAGTTCTATTTTTCTTGTACATCAATGGTACAATAAATTCAATTTTTATGATTCCACAAATCTGAATTTTTTTTATAAACTCTGATTTTCTGTTCATTCTACTTGAATTCCACAAATAATTTGTTATTATAACATGGTACGTATGCTAGATTAATTTGAAATGATAATTTATTTTAAGTACAGTATAAACAATAATTTAACAGAAAATTATTTCAATATTTACAGTATATATTTCTAACAAATAGAACATTCAGAATATAAGTTATTTTAAATAACTTATACTGTACACATAAATAAATACATCGGTATATTTATATGATTATAGGAAAAATTTGCTACTATAAGGTAGCTACAGTATATTATTATCTTTACCAGAATGTAAACTTTTTAACTTTTTTTGGAAAAAAATTCCTATTCCAGAAGCTAATACTGCACTAGTAGCTATTCACTCATAAGTCATTAAACTTAAGTCAGTTCTTTTCAGACATTCAATATAGAATAAAGGTTAAATTGTCATGTCTATGAACAGATTTTAATTAAATAATTCTTTCTGAAGTTTAAACTCTTTATTCAGTTATTTTATTTCTATGTGGTACATACAGTCGTGGCAAGACAATTCGTGCCCGATAGTTAGAAATCAACATTAACTTATTATTTAGATATTGACTTGCAAACAACTAGGTTAGGTTAAATGATCAGTTAATGTTGATTTTTAATTATCGGTGACGAGTTTTCATGGCTTCACATACAGTACATAAAAAGGATTGGTTTGTTAATAATATGTCAAATAAGAAATTCCATTTATTTGTTGTAATGTTCCTGAAATACATAATTTAACATGGACGCTTATAACATATGATAGTCTATAAAATACATTATTGCAGCAAAAGGCATATGAAGCTCTTAATTTTTTCACATGACAAAGAACCATGAAGCCATATAATACAGATCAGTCATCAAAAGTGATAACAGGGCTCTGACTTAGTCAGTAAATTAATTATAACTAAGTTTTGAAAGAAATTAAATGTTTGACCTCTTACGGTACATATTTTGACATCTTATCAATTGGTTATCATATAATACATACAGATACCGTACCAGTATATAAAAATAATTCTACTACTGATTTGTAAAATGTGGTCATGAACAAAATACTGACTTATCGAATAACAAAATTTACATAAACTAATATATGGCAATCATTCAATATTTTGTCTGCACACCGAAAGTATTTGGTAATAAGCTCTCTTAAATATATTATAATTTTATATTCATGTTATCTAACTATTTAACTTATCAATCAAAAGTACCAATACATCCTACAACATTTTTGAGTATGGTAGCTACTTAATCTAATATTACCATAAGAATGGCATTTACTTTGGCTTTTAGAGATGAGGTACAAAATTGCAGCATGACCAGAAGTTTATTAAGTCTTCAACAACTGTTCACCATGAATTCGAAGTTTTATGACAATTTTAATGCTCTTGTATGTTTTATAATTAGATTCTTAGAAGAATTCATAGAAAGCAGTTCCATTGAAAGTCAACCTATAAATAATCAGTCAAAGGAATGATAGACATTAAAATTTGTTACAGCTGTTTTTTTTAAAACAATTTGACATTATTTATTATCTAAAAGATAAAACTAACAAACAAATTATATAGCTATTAATACTATTTTTTAATTAAAAATTTAAAGTATATCAGACTGAAATTATTTAGCTAATTCTTGCAAAAATTTCAGTTTTAGACTTTTATACAAAAATTAGGTCTTATTAAATAATCACATGTACCGTACACTATATATATATATGTAATATAATATGCCAATAGAAGGAAAATGCTAATGGCAAGTTAAGGCACAGTGCCCTAGTAACAGTCAACAGTATTGATCAAGACAGAAGATTTTTTTACATACCGGTAATATATATATATATACATAATCAGTAATTATTACGTTAATTTACATAAGAAATATAAAACTTAGTCCCAGAAACCTTGAAGTTGTTACAGATGCAGATTTAACTATACATAATACGGTATGTATTAATATTTTTGATACGATTCACATAGTCAGAGATATACTACAGTACTGGTGTCAATATTTTGCTAATTCCAAATTTGGTGACCTTTTTTTTTTTAAACCGGGCAGCAGATATGAAGAAATATGACATAGGCATATGGTACCAGGGTGGAAAAAACTAATGATTTTTTGAAAAAGAAAATAAACCAGGTTTAAACTTTAAACCATTTTTTTAAAAATCTAAATAAAGTTGAAATTATTTTTTATCACATTGATATATCTACAGTATTATATATAGCACTAAAATCATGTTAGTATTCTTTGGTAACACTGAATTTGTATTAAATTTTTTTATTATAAAAATTGAAATATCTAATTTCATTTTTAAAATATGTAAGCTCTATCAGCTATTTTTATCTAGGGGTGAATGACTAGGACATACTGGTACAGTTGTATATTGGCCTATATTATAGTCCTCATACCATCAACCATATGTAAAATTTCATTAACTCATAGGAAAGTAAGCTGTAGTAAAATGTTTCTTTATATTTTTTTGGGAGACTCATCATTATTTATGGTAAGCAATAAGAGTGAGTACAAGACACTTCCAAATTGATCAAAATATACAATAGAGTCATCTGGGTCATTTTTTTAAATTAAGATGTTAATAGCTCATTTGAAAGGTATTTTAATGCAATTAACAAAATTTATAAGAATATGCCTAAATTTGTTGTCGTTTTGATAAATAGAAACTTCAGGATTTCTCAAAAATTAATAAACTTACAATGATAATTGATATATATACCGTCAGATAGCTAAAATCAATGGCTATTGAATTGTAGAGCCAATATTAACCTATCTGTTATATATACCCAAAAATAAAAAATGAGATCAAAGGAGTCATGTTTATTTTACAGTCATACAGTATTATTTTAAAGGAACACCTAATACATGTTTTTTATTGTTATAAATAGTGATATGCTTATATATTGGTATCAGCGATATCAGTACATCGAGTAAACAATTACAGTATTTGAACCGATATTTTAAGAATTTAAACTTTAAAGCTATAAATGGTAAGTTTAGATGGGAATTATATGAATTAAGTAAGACTAATTTTCAATTGCAATGAAAAAAATACATAAATGACAAGTTGAAATTTCTATTACAATTTTTAATACCACTTAATTTTGTGTGCGTATGCATCATTTATGCATTTCAATAATTTCGAGAAAATTATTATTGTCAAGTTTTCCTAATATTAAATTAAAAAAATATATATTTGAAGCTTAATAACTTAATAAATATTAAAGCTATCTACATAAAAAATGAAATATGCTATAAGAACATGTAAATAAAGACAAAATTTATTTATTTTTATAAAAAACAAATATAATAATATATATAATATAACATATTTTTTAGAGTGGTTTAAAGCAATCCACTCTATGATACTACAGTTATCATACTTTTTTTTATTATTTCTATTGGATTTTATTCATTTTAATAATTATTTGAAAGAAATTTAGAATCAATTACTTTCATATTATTGGTTTACTTGTCATAACTCACAGCTGAGGTTCATAAATTAAATACTGTACTGTATTAATAATATAGGCCTATCACAAATTCACAATCAAAGAAGATGAATAATCTTAACAATATTTAAATTTCCTAATAATAGCCGAGATTGGTAATAGATTTTATCAATCTACCATATATCTACCCTATAATTAATCTATATGAAACTGAGTTTTGGCCAAGCTATATTCCAAACATGGAGTTTCATAGATCAGGTTTAAAGGTAATTTCATTTACTGTATTTTCTTTAATCAAAATTAAAGATATGATGAATAAGAGGATTCATGTCAGTAGACAGTAATATTAATATTTCGTAAAAGAACTGGCTAGACCACGGCAAATCTTACCACTTGGTACATCTCAAATTATAGTACAAATATGTATCTTATTTAAGTACAGAAAAATTTAATCAATAACAATGTACAGTACAGTATCAACAAAATATTTTATGACAAGATTTAGATTCTAACTAGGCATATATACTTATCTAATATCTATAGTTTGTAGTTTTGTTAATACTGTAGTACATAAAGCTACAATTCTGTTTGGAGTAGAAAATGAAACAGCATACAAGACACAATGAAATATTGTTGATGTAAAAGAGTCATTCCAAACACCTGTGGCTGAACTCGATGACAGATTTTTATGAATTTTTTGTGTGTGTGGGGGCAATGTGAGATATTAGTGGATATCAATTTTTAGACCTGAAATTGAATATAATCCATTGAAATAAATTGCTTATGTAACTACATTGAAATAGCATGGTTGCTTCTTTGAAAGATTCTATTAATTCAGATAAATATATATATACGGTATATATCATAATCTTAATCCAGCAAAGATTATTAACAAACAAGGGACATAATGGTAAAATAGAAAAAATTGTTATAAATGTGAACTGTAAAACTATTTCAACTCCTTAAACGCAGTTTTACTTTAGACCTTTCTACAAAAATGTCATTTAGACAGTTAATGTATTAAGTAGCTACTATATAGAGTAGAGGTGCTCCGATACCAAATTTTGACTGATATAGTCTCATATAGATACGATATCTAAAAAAAACAACCGACTGATACATTTTAATATATAAATGTCCAACAACAAAAATAAATATATTTATGTACTAGTGTTCTTTCATTGTAGCTATAAATAATGTGCACCAGAAATATCCCTAAAAATGAGCCCTATAGAAGTTAAAATACCCAGATTATCTGGACAACTACGTCAATATTTCTGGTGACCGGACAATTCATCCCCACGGACAAAGCGTCCCCTATTTTTTTTTAATTTGGTTATATTAGGTTAGTTTAGGTTAAGTTATAGGTTTGGTGAGGATAGGTTAAGTTATAGGTTAGGCTAGGTTAGTATATACCGTAACTTATAAGTTAGATGTTCTACTGTACAAATATATTTTCAAGATTGTTATTTGAAGTTGTTCGGGCTTTACAAGAACGATCAGAACAGACC
>JAJNBT010043622.1:0-10195 GCA_028455955.1 Notopais sp. p TS-2021 | reverse complement strand
ATATTTTTATTTTCATTTTCAAAAGTTCAGCAGCAAAGTTTATCAGCAAGAATGTTAGAGTGCTATTCACACCTAGGGGCAAAGTTAGATTAGTTTAAATATTATCTAAACTAACACACCTACATAAAGTATTATTCAACTTTGTACCTAAAATTATATATTTATTTTTTCAATAGGTCGCATGCATGAGTTTGTATATTTTAAACCTTTATATTGTTTTTTTGTGTTAAGTATATAACTATGACGTAGTCAAAAATATTATTAACCAATGGAATGCTTTCAATTTTTGATGAACACCAATAGGAATCAATTTTGATGATACAGCAATTCTTAATTCGATAAAGATTGGTATAAAGAGTAGACGAAAATACACCATACATTATAAAAATTATTTATATATACAAGGCGTTCGGAAATCACTGTGCACTTATATTTCTATTGACATACAAGTAATAACATGGAATACGATTTATAAAAGTGCACAGTGACTTTCTGAACACCCTGTATATTTCATAGTTAATTAAAGACTAAATATATTTTATAATATAAGAGGCAGAAAACTAAACACACAGACGACCGAAATGACTTCAAAGTTTACGTAAATTAAGAGTTTATTCTTATGTACGAATTTCGTTTAATGTTCAAAAAGTTTGAACAAACATAAAAATTGTCAGGAAGTTTGTAAGGAATGATCTAATTAGCTAAAAAGTTTATTATCGCACATTATTCGTTTGTAAGCTATAATTTAATTGGCTAGAAAGTATATATCGAACATCATTCAAAACTTGAACTTTTCGATACAAAGTTCAATTATTGACAAACTTTGTTTATACAAGTTGAAATTTTGTTCGATAATTGGGCAAAAATTAGTTTAATTTTCAATTTTTATGCCTAACTTTCTCATGGAGACACATTTTTTTTCTTACAAGAAAAAAACCGGCTATGAACTAAATCTTGAATAAATGCTTCCGTCAAATGAGTGGATTTAAAATTTCATCTGTGTCCAACTCAGTTCTTCTTATAGTGACACCAACAAATGCCGATAAAAAAAAGAAGATATAAATCTGCACAGCACATATCGACTGCGTTATTTTTAAAGACACGACTTATAAAGCGATTTGTACACCGTCTAAAAATGAAACTGATTCATATATCTATACAAGATCCGATACAGCAGAATCCATTATAAAATGTCTTCTAGAAAGTGGGATGTGAGTAAAATAGAATTCTATATTCTATCAATATTGACTGAATAAAAACTGTTTGGCTCCTACTACTCCATACTATAAATCCATAAATGATGAAATATTAACTTTCTTTTTATTCTTATTTTTCACTTTCTTTGACATGAAAACGATATTACATTGTGTATATAATCCAAATAAAATTAATTACAATATATATTTTGATATTTTTTGACTTTCAAGGATTGAAGTTAAAAATTTAATTTGAATAAATATTTAATAAATAAGACCCGATATAACTATTTATATTAGAACAGAATTTATTGATTTCGTTTATAGTAAATTTGATTATTTAATTAAACTTCAAAATAAAATAAACTATATAATATAATTTGTAATTTAATGACTTCTTTTAACAAAAATTACGAGAAATTTTATTTTTTTAATTTCTATATTTTTCATTTTAATAAAATTTACTTATTTTTTATTAACTTTTCGTCTTAAACATTAAGAATTAACTTTAATAGCGATAAAAAGTCCCTAAAAAATATCTGAAATCGCTCGAGAAATGAAATTAATGCCACATTTCATTAAATCCTCTTTTTTTCTTATAGTAATTTATGGACCCAAATTATTTATTCTTCACGCTGAGATCAATTACGTTATGTTTTTACCACCCTAGAATGGATAAAATGTCAACAGAAATACAAAAATAAATAAATCTATAACAGCAAAAAGTGTCTAAATATAGTTGCTTTTCGCCAATCATCGCTTTATATAGCAAAAGAAACCTGATTTATGAACTTGCCATCATCGATTGCATTATTAATATATTATATTCCTATGAAGTCGATTTTTTTGTAATTATAGCAATAAAATATGATTTATAATGTTTGACCATATCGGTTGAATTATTTATTGTATGCTTTCTGGACACTAGGCGATCAGTTGTAAAATTTGTCCTTGACAATTTCTGGGTTTTATTTTCTTTACAGGATGTCAGGTAAAGAACCATTGTTACCTCGTCTAACCAAACGAGTGTCCAATATTTGAATGCTGATAGAGGCTTTGTAACTTGATCCCTTACAATCACATAAACGCATTAATAGCTCACTGAAACCGTAAAAGTGTACGGCATTGAATGCCAATTTGGAATTTATTAATTATTTATTCAGTTTGCCTAAAACTATTTTTGAAAGTTAAAAAAAAATAGAGACAACACTGGACGAAGCAACTGATTCATTTTTTTATCTGATTGTTGTATTGAAAACATATTTAGCTACATTCAATGTGAGATATTTCTACGATGAATATTTTCATTGGTTGATTATATTATTTAAAATTTATTGAATATTCAGAAATAATACAAAATTCAATTTTTAAGGAGTACTGCAAGGTAGCGTGACTTAAAAATAGTTGAAATAATACTATACCAATAAAATATAACTATAAATCGTTGAGAAAATAGTCTCCATAATAAATTTTGTTTCTCTGTCTCAGTAACTCTTTTTGTACACAATATAAAAAAAAATTTCAACAATAAATTTAGATTCACACTGAGCCGTTATCTATAGTGTCCAGGGTGGTAATCACTAGCAAGTATCTAAAAATGCGCAGGAAAAATTGCAAACCGTTTAAGTTTTAAACTGTCATAATGTATTTTCATCAAATACGTCAAGCCAAAACAGACCGATACAGTAACTTAGTAACCCAAAATCAAACGTATACACATGTGATTGTGGACAATTTACTGTAGAACTTTAAATAGTCCATCAAGACTGTCAATCGTTCATTGATTTTCAGTCTTAACGGAGATTGATGACTTCTCAATTGCCAACTGAAATAACTTTTTCTTGTTAAACGAGTCACTTCAAGACGATAATACAGTCATCAGTCATAGAAAGGCAATATAATGATGACTAGTTTCAGGAGATTGACGCCACACTCTCACGAAGATATATTAAATTTATATTTATTCATTTAATTGTGAATTTTAAATACGTATTGAGGTAAACGGACATTATTATAAAAAGCTATGAATAGTGTTGCCGACATTATAATTTATAGAATAGAATATTCATGGTGTCTCACCATTGAATCTCCTCTCTATTATGAGGCCCCTTGTCACATTATTCTGATGATACTAACCCCGTGGTAACTAATATTAAGATATGTTATATAACTTATCTATAATTTTAAATCCAAAAACTATATAATAAATATTTTATAAAAAATATAAATTAATCTCTCATTTAATCTAATTAGTAACCATGATAGGTTAGGTTAGTTTACATTACCCTAAATAAATTAACATATGACTATTTAATCAAAATAATGAAACTCAATTTCATTAATTTGCCAAATATATAAAATTACCATTCCAGCAAATTACCATTCCAGCAAATTACCATTCAAGCAAATTACCATTCCAGTAAATTTCCCTGCGATAAATTCACCGTATACTCTATTGCTTTTGTACTTATTCCCAAAGTGAAATTTACTACCAATAGCGATTTGATCTAAGTTGATCTGGAAAAATGGATTGCATTTATTGCAAAGGGAAAATTCCTAAAAAGGTTCACCCTTTTCCATAGATTGAATTGAATTCCGACATATCAGGTTTCCTATTTTCGAAATGCATATTTTATGCGACCACAATCGTTTTTATTTAAAATTTTATATTTAAAATTGCAACATTTACGACTGATTGAGAAACAAATCATTGTTGTTTATAGTAAACCATTCTAACAAATTGTTAATTTTCGTCTATTTTTCTGAATATCTTTAATCATTTGTTGTTACAGAATTGTTTTTAAATTTAATATTACAATAAGGAAGTACCAGTAAAATTAAATTAACGTATTAAATTTACAATTTTAATTTATCACAATTAAATCGTATAGACAAAATAACAATTTGATTCTAATTAAAACAATAGGCGTGTTTTCATATGCATCATAAAGTCGATCTGAATCGGAATAAGAATCGCTTTACTATAGAAATCGCTTCCCATTGGTCGTCGTTAGAAATTGAAGGCATTTTATTGGTGGATAATCTTTACGAGTGCACACGAAAATAACCGATTCTATATTCTACACCGATCACTGTTATTATTTATATTAATCACTGATGAATATTTGAATCTGCGAAAAAAAGCGACGAGAAAAAAAGATCAAAGAAAAAACTGATAGAAATAAAGTCACAGGAAAGAAAAATCACAAGCAATAAAATACCAGATAAAAAATTATTAAATATTTGTATTTAATATTATTTACAATTGAATCATTTAAAATATCTTTTTGTAAGGACACCATATATTTATATTTTAATTAAACTTATAAATATTAGACAAATTATAATTAACTAAAAACCTAACCTAACCCATCTTAATTTTCATAATATAAGCTATTATTTTATTATTTTAATTTTCTCTGACACCTTTTTTCTTGTCACTTTCTCATTCAAAATTAAAGATATAAGAATAATTATATCTTTAATTAAGGATATAAGTATAAATATATCCTTGTACCAAGGATATAAGTATAAAAGGTTAAAAATCACCTTGGATCACTCCAATCATATTAAAAATGCATAAAAAAAAGAAATATTATAATTACAAACTTTAGTAAAAGAATTATTGTAATTTACAAAAATAAAATACATATCTTACTTATTTAAACTAGTTAATAGAAATTCATATTTATAACATCAACAAAAAAATACATAAATATTCTATATTCTTTTATTAAAATTACATTTTAAATATATCATTAAGCTTAATAATATATGAATAATTATATAATGAAACTGTGCATTTTTACTTGTATAAAACATTAAAAGAATTGTAGAGTGGAAGCTATAGTATATTAATGTACAAAAAGTGTATACACACTCTTAAAAAAAATATAATTCTTCGTAAATCATTTGCATTATTTTTTAATGTACGAATGGAATATATTTTATTTTAAATATACAGGATGTTCGTAAAGTCACTGTGCACTAATATTTGTATTAACAACATGGAGAATCAAAACCCTAGCTAGATCAACACCCGCACCCCAGTTTGAAAACCACTGATCAAGTGAGTGAGCGAACAAAATTAATGACTCTCATTTATCATTTTTTTTTCGTAAAAAGTTTTAAATTCCAAGATGATGACCGAGAAAGAAAATACTTGCCATAGTACACAGTCATTCCTCTCTTCGCCCTCGTACATTAATTACTATTGTATAATATCAATTTTTTCATCGTAAATAATGAAAGGAATCAAATCTTAACATTTGGGGGGGTAAACGTTTTCTACTGTTGATCAAAGTGGGCGGCGTGATCACGCAGAAAAATATGTACGTTTATTTCTGTGTACGTCAATATTATTTAATGCTGATTAAGGTAGATGTGATCAGAAATCAAAACGTTTATTTTATTATTGATTAAAATGGGTGTGTAACACATAAAATTATTACGTTCATTTATAGGGCGTGCATATATGGGAGTGTGAACGTATTATATTATTGATTTAAGTGGGCGTGATCATAAAAAATACGACACCAAAGACCTAATAAATAGAATTGCATAAAAGAAGTGTGATAAATTTAAGTTAAACGAGTGATTTATTGTCATTTATATGGTTCAAGGACTATTTGTCTCCGGACATTTCGTCCCGTATCATAATATAGCCTAAACGAACCGAGACTAACCTAACCTAACCTAACCGAACCTAACTTAACCTAACTTAACCTAATCTAACCTAATTTGTGCATGGACGAATAGTCCGGTTACCCAATTTCTTAAAACTAACATTTATCTTTAATCCTGCATGTTGAACAATATATCTACAACTAAGATGAAGTAATCTGATTTCACGAGATTACGCCTCTTTTATCCTAGTTGAGTTCTTTATTTTATCACCGGTCTTTATTTTATCTGCGGTAAAAATAATTATGTATTGATGATGAAGAACAACTTTTTCTCTTTAAATATGCATAAAGATATTATAAAACCCAATCTTTATTCGTATACGAAGTTCTTTCGACAAACAATAAGCTTAAAAATGGTTTAATTTTGACGAGAATAAATATCAAAAGTTTCAGAAAAAGACAGAGGAGTTTGTTTAAAGACTTTAAAGTGAGGATCTAGAAAAGCCATAAATTTTAAATTTGTTTCCCGGTCTTTGTAAAAAAGTTTTATTATTTGATACGCGTTTGATAGCAAACTTTACATCGGTGTGAGTAAAACTGTTAAAATAATATGACAAAGTTAGACAGGACATATTTCATACATTAATGAAAAATAGATGGTAGATTATAGATCGTATAGGTGTCTACTTTAGTTGTTGGTAGATTGTAGATCATGTATGTGTATGTGTGTCTAATTTAGTTGTCGGTTGATTGTAGATCAAATAAGTGTTTATTTAAGTTGTTTCTCAAAAGTACTTTAATGTTTTTCAATATGTTCATATTTATATTTAAGTAAAATAATGTTACAATATGAATATTTCTCAGACATATTTTTATAATGTTACTACAAAAGCAATTCATTAAATCCCAAATAATGTACGAATTAGACAGGAATGATTTGTATAACCTAAAAAGAACATTCCCAATTGTCAGACGTATTAGCTATTGATCATAAATTGTATTTACCTTTCAGAAATCTTAACAAAAGAAGAAACATTTGATTCATTATTATATTTATAGAATAACAATGGATAGACCAAAGTATGCTAATTGAGTACCGTAAAACTGGGTGACGTCGGACGTGGGGTGTATTCGGACGGTCAAGTCGGATAATTAAAAAGGCATCAAGTAGCTATAAACTTTTGTACCTAGAACAAAGAATTTTGTTGGACAATTACGTTCTCTTACTTAGGCTAATTGTCTAACAAAATTGTACACCATATTCAGTATTTATAAAGTTGAAAAGAATATAGTGCGAAGCAAGTTTTTCTATAGCGAAGAAAACAATCTTTATATCTCTAGATAGCGAATCCATCGTATGATTAATGTTCGAGTTCTTGCAAAGTTATATATGCGGTCGAGTGTTTTAGTTATGCGCGGGCAAGTGTATGATGCGATAAAGACTAGTTTTCTGGCTTCAAGAGGCTCGTTATGTTCCTTATCGATAAAAAACGGCTCGGTAAAAGTGGCTTATGAGCCTTTATGACCACCTGAATATGATTCTCTCAGATTATGACCATTATGTTTATGAAGGACATTGTCTCCAAAAAGAAGCATTAAAGCTTGCTATCCTAAGAACATCAGATAACTACCGCCTATGTGTGCTTTATATGTCGGCGTGGTATACGAGACGACCATTTGCCCCAACCATTCGCTCGACTGCATTATAAATTGTGATAATTTGACATTTATAACCTTTAAGAAATTGAATTTCATGCTCAGTTTCCATTTAAAATTCGTATGATTAAATTTCTCTCGTAAGTCACAACGCAATTTGTTTTTGGTCATTTTTCGTAACGGTTACGGGAATTATTTTTTCATGGAATATTTTATTGTTAATATATACAATACGGGGGAGACTGCTAACATACAAATTATTAACGGACAAAATACTGACAGACGAATTATTGACGGACAATTTGATGATAGACAAAATGTCGACGAACAAAATGTTGATATACAAATTATCGATGAACAAATGCTGACAGACAAATTGTCAACGGGTAAAATGCTGAATTCAAATTGGCGTAAATTGTTGATGGGTAAAAGACACATAGACAAATACTGACAGACAAATTGTCAATGGATAAAATGCTGACAGACAAACTGTCCATGAGTGAATTACTGACAGATAATATCCTAACCGATATTTTTCTTCCTTGATAAATATTTAAAAAACATTTCGTCAGTTTATTTTATAATATTTTCCTACGGCAATTAAATAAAAAAAAATGATGACGGACAAATTTTCAACGGTCAAAAAACTAACAGACAAATTTTCAACGGTCAAAATGCTGACGGACAAATTTTCAACGGTTAAAATACTGACAGACAAATTTTCAACGGTCAAAAAAATACTGACAGACAAATTTTCAACGGTCAAAATGCTGACGGACAAATTTTCAACGGTCAAAATACTGACGGACAAATTTTCAACGGTCAAAATACTGACGGACAATTTTTCAACCGTCAAAATACTGACAGACAACTTTTCAACGGTCAAAATGCTTACGGACAAATGTTCAACGGTCAAAATACTGACAGACAAATTTTCAACGGTCAAAATACTGACAGACAAATTTTCAACGGGCAAAATGCTGACGGACAAATTTCTAACGAACATAATGTCGAACGACTATGGACAAAATGTCGAACATAATAATATAGGGGAACTGACCGAAAATGTAATGAGACAGAAACACTTATAGCTTTTACATTAACGTAATCTTATCTTCATCTTTATGTAACCACACCTTTCGAATCTGGGATTAATATATAATTAAGTACGTTGGGACAGATTAAGAAATTGACTTGTTTTAATATAAAACCTTAGAATATTAAAATTTAAAATTTGAAATAAAGTTAAAATCTTCATATAAATTATTTATTAATTGAATTACTAAATGAAGATATATATATATATATCATTCAATAAATTTAAATAAAGAATTTTTTTTTATTTTGTAAATAATTTCTCTCTGATAGAAATAAAATAAGTATTCGTAAATTTGTTAAATTATTAGTTTAAAAATGTAAACATTCTAATTAATTACAGATAATGTGTTTTTATATATTTCCAATATCAGTTCATTTCTCATTTCTCAGTATAATTAATAGATGGAAAAGTGATTTTCTGATTTTTCAAACTTCGTTAAAAAATAACTTCGATGCCTATAAGGGAAGGGAATATTAATAGATTCTTAAATATACAAAAATAGTATAAAACCAATGCTGAATTGGAATAATTTATAACAAGCATCAATGGGAATTAGTTTCATTATGTTGATCCTGATTCAGATTAGTTTAATATATTTATCCCAACCTAACTAAAACATACTATAATTAACCTAACCGAAACTAGGCTCATATATAAATCTAAATTGCATAAAAAAAATTAAACAGAATACAAAAATTACATAAAATATTTGACGATATTTTTCAAATAATCTATCATAAAATTAATACTGCTCCAAGATGTGCAAGATACATTTTCTACAATAGTTAAATAATTTATTACAAAAGTGAGCTAGAATTTACGACAATAAAACATAATAGGAACAGTATTAGAATAATATATTTTTTCTAGGCTGTAAAGGATTTATTTTCCAACCAATATCCCCCTGTAACAAGTTTCCTTTACAAATGAAAGACTTGCACCTCATTAGGTTTATTCAGATCCGCATAAAAAAATATTCTATGGCATTCTAGCAACGACATTAATTGATATGGTAATCCTTTTCTGTTTCTCTTCTTTAAATTTATGAAAATCTTGCATTTGTATTTAGATTTTCAAAACACAACCGATTAAAAATAAATTTGCTTTATACTAAGAGTCAAATTATTTTACTTGTTAAATTGTTATTATTGATATTATATTTTTTTTGGTCATGTTTATTTTTACGAAAATGACTTTTAAATTTATTTATATATATATTTTACTTAATTTAAACTTATAAAACCTAAAACCTAGCTTACCTAACCTAGTTAACCATACTTAATTTAACCTAATATCGTCTATCACTTATTATGACGGTTAATAAACTATTTGAAATCACTAAAATATTCATTCTTCTATACCATACATGGGCAAGCTGCGGAACTCTGGCCGCATACGGTCTGATTGATGAATTTTTGAGGCCCGTGTGTCTTTTGACAATATTAATAGTTAACATATTCAATTTCAGTCATTGTTTTATGTTTTAAATAAAATTGTGATAAAATAGCAAAAAAGTACCCCAAAACATCTAATTTTACCCCCCAAAAAAGTTGTTTTTTGTTTGTTTTCCTTTCATTTATTCATATATATAGCGTCTCACGAGTCCATTTAATATATAA
>JAJNBT010043618.1:0-10193 GCA_028455955.1 Notopais sp. p TS-2021 | reverse complement strand
GTAACCTGCAAATTTATTGTATGTAAATTTAATTATTTACGAAATAAAAATTTCTTTCTTTCTTTCTTTAACTTAAATCAATATTTTTATAATTTTCACGGCACACTTAATCACACTTCGCGGCACACCGTTTGGGAATCACTGGGTTAAAGACTTACTTAACCTAACCTAACCTTGGATCGCATGAAGAAATATATTTTAAAAACTTTATAATAAAAATGGATCAGTAATTTTAATGACAATATTATTTGTATGTACTAAATCACTTATTCTAGATCGTGAACTAGACACCGAACCAATTATTATTGGTGTTCGCCAGAAATTGAAGACATTCCATTGGTGGATGATACTTTTGTCTAGGTGATTCCGATTCATGATTGGTTCTATAATGTCTGCAAAAATACTGTTATTATTTAAAGGAATTTAATTATTATTACAATACTTGAATGAATCCAAGTTCTAGACATATAATAAATATATAAATATGTATATATTATTCATATGTATAAATATATTTGACTCTTCCCCCCTTCTCAAGGGAGGGATTGCACATATTTTCCCCCTTTTGAAGAAATACACATAAATGAATCGACTTACATGACATGCGTGAGTTTACCAAACAAAGAAATATCGATACACATAGCAACATGACATGAATATCGATGCTTTTAAAAGCTACATGCGCATGCATGGATATCTGCACCATTTATTGCATGTTTAAAAGCACCCTATTCTCGGATAATTTTCATGCAATCACGTGATTATATTATACATGTATACATGCATGAATGTCATATAAATATCATTGTTTATCACATTCATTTATATCTAAAATACTTGTAAGTTTAAATAATAACATACAGTATATATATATGTATACATTAAATATAAATCCATAATAATTATATGTAAAGAGAAATTAAAAGATACATGTAAATTAACTCATACTATTAATTTATGAATTACATGTCTAAATTATTGATTTATTTATTATTAATATTGAACAACAGGTTGTCAACTGCAATTATTTTAAATCTGAAGAAAATAATTTTTGATTAATTAAAAAGAGAAAAATAGATATTTCATAATTTTCTATTTTTAGAAAATAAATATTTTTACATTACGTGAAGATGTTATTCCTTAAATAAATTTAATAGTTAATAGCTATATAAATAGAAAATAAATATAAAATAATTGTTTAATATAAATTTTGATTTATTATTATTGAATAATTTATTTCTATGGCTCCCCTAAATTAATCTGTTCACCCCTGATTGTCAAATAGAAAATCATCTGTTAAGTTCGGATAAGAACAGAGTTACGGATCTTGAATATGACCTGGAACGTATTTAATATGAGAAATAAATGCAAATATTGAATTTATCCCTGAATTTTTTTTTATAATGTTGGTTTTTTTCAGAATTCTTTTTTTAATACTTAGGCCTATTTTAGATGAATTTAAATAAATTATAATTTTAAGTAAATTATTATTAAATTTATTTCCAATTATGATTAAAGTTTATTAATTTTAATCAAATAATAATGGATAAAAATAAATTAGTTGATGAAAAATTTGAAATTTTATCAACGAAGAATAATCCACAAGCAGAGGAAGATCCTCTTATTCATGACCGGCCACCGAAAGCTCCTTCTAAATCCACGTGGTCATATTATCCCAGCGGAGGACGAACCTTATTCGGGAGTTTTCAACGGGTAAGAGTAGAAGGTCGCAGAGGCCGAGGCTATTGGGAATGGAAGGCTGCAGAACTTAAAAATAAAAATGTAATTGGCGGTGAAGACGTCACAGAGGAAGAAGAACCAAGCTTCGCGTCTAAGAGGAAGCCCAAAGGACACGTGACTTTTCAAGAACCAGAAGAGAGATCCGATGCTATCAATCCGAGTTACCCCGGCAGACTAAATACATTTTCTAGTGGAATGGGAATATCACCTCCTTCAACGTTGCTTCAGGAAAGAATGAACAGGATAGCTCTTTCAGACGAGAGTGACGAAGACGAAAATGCAGTTGCTATAGAACGTGTTACCGTATCGTCATTCAGTCAACCTCGTTTAACCCCACTTGTGGAACGACCAAAGCCCCCTAAAGAGCCTTCAAGCATGACTCCTTCACCCCCGTCAGGCACAGCACCAACTGCTCCTCCAAAAGAGTTTTTGTACGCCGACGCAGAACTGAGAAGAGCAACCAGATCTCAGCCCTTAGTGGGTCACGAGCATCAGTCGTTGGACTGCAAAGAATGGTCCAAATACCCAAGTGATAGACCGATTATTTCCAAACCTCCTGACGTGGTACAAGGATTGACCAAAGCCCAAGTTTACAGTGAATATCGAAATCCAGAGATCGATTTAAATGAAGATCGATATCGACAATATTATTTAAATCGTGCAAAAGTTGAAAATAAATCTGATATCCAAGATCCAGGATTTCAAAGTAAGCAATCTACGTATACAGATCACTCTGAGTCTTCTTTAAATTCATCCCACACTGACAATACTCTTAGTTCCATCGCATCTATCAGTAGTAGTAACAGAAACGACTTTCAACCTGGACCCAAACCAATTGTTCTTCAATCACCCGCCGAAGGAGAGAAAGAAGATAAAGAAGAAGAATATAAATCTTATAATCCAAAACAAACTGCTACTGAAGAAGAGAATATCTATTTTGAAAAGGCGAGTACTTTAGCACCTCTTCGTCAGAAGGATAATTCTACAAATCTCAAACGGCATACTTCCTCTGATGCAGCCCGTAGAAGTGGGGCCCTTGTGTGGGTCACTCAGCCTGGGGGCGGTAACAAGTTAGAGTGGATTCCTACCCCTGGTTTAGTGACCTTGAGAGCAGTTCCTGCTAGTCCCGAGTTTTCTAATATCAAAGTCAAGATTTCGTCACCACTGCAGAAGCGCGGAGTGGCATCTGCCACGTCCGCTCCTCCGAAGGGAATAATAAAACGCGGCGATGAAGGGGGAGGTGGAGGGACGCGCGATGCTCGTGCCTGGGATGACTCTTTGGCGCGTGTTGCCAGTAACGATCCACGTGTTGGTGCAAACGGAGGCGCTAAAGACTCCGGGGCTCAAGGAAGCCCATCCCTTTCTGAAACACAGTCAAAAAACGTGCTTAGTTCTGCCCCGGGCAACAATAGGTCCGCGGGCAGAACTTTATCAGCACCTACAGGAACGGGAAGCCTCCAAGAAGAAGGAGATAAAATTGTGACAGTGGCAGGCAAAGGTCATGGACAAACTGTGCGAATAAGAGTTAGACCTGAAGTGCACGCTTATCTTTCTACACTTCCAGTAATTAACAGCAGTTCAAGGGGCCTCGAGCCCCCTTTCGCCACTACGGATCGTAGAGACAGCATCCATAGTGCCAATAGTTCCTCTGGATCTGGCCTTACTCTCGGGTCAGGAGAAGGCTCTCTAGGATATCAGGAACAAGGCTATGACGAAGTTGTCGACGAATATATGCTATTAAAGAAGGCCATTGATGAACATGATCCAGAAGCCATTAGGTTATTAACTGCAACGGAAGCAGTTTATCACACAGGTCAGTGCATCACGCCGTCATTAACAACTTTTATAATGTCAAGTGGTTGCTTTGGTTTGCTTTGAAAGAAATTAATTAATAAAACTGTTCTCTAAACTAACAAAGAAAAATTTCTTCATAATCATTTGAGAACAAAGCATATAATACTATATAGTATATACCATCTATATGTTTTAATTAATGCCTCGTCTAATCTATAATCAGATATATTTATATATCCTAATAATAAATTGATTTCAAGGCTATGAATGATATTGTATCGTGTTATATAAAATAGTCATATGGTCTTTAAAGACGAAATAGTTTTACTTCTGTGACTATAAAGAAAAATCAGATTAATTGAATAATCTAGAGCGTCTTTTTTTAGGGGAGAGACAAAGAAATATGTTCTATTCAGTTCTTAATAATCATGAACAAATGTAATACTTTTAAAATTTATAAAACTAAAAAGAGGACAAATTGGTCCTGTTTATTAGCTTAATATGAATGAGATAACTAATTTCATAAGAATTACTACACAAGGACTTCGTAAAAAAACTAAAACTACATTATTCAATTGATCCGAAAAATGTTTTTCGTATTAATAATGAACAATACAGGTATTATACAGCATTAATGCAGATCATAACCAATACAGGTATTATACAGTATTAATGTGAGTCAGAATTAATACAGGTATTGTGCAGTGTTGAATAGTTCATTAAATCATTAAAAAATGTCGAATGTCAAGTGTGTCCTTGGTAATTTGAATCTCAGCAAGCTTCCGTTGATAGAATAAAGGATTTTTTTTCCTAATCTCCCCTAGCGCATTCAATTAAATTTCAACTATTTAAGTCCCATTATGCGGTGACTAATTCGTTAGTCCCCTCTTAGTATACATGTTAAATACGGTCTCTTTGTTATAGTCCGAATATAAACAATGCAGATATTTAAATATAATAGTAAATTATAAACTATTTTCGTGCAAAATGGCCATTCTGGATTGAACTGACTATTAATATCCCCTCAAAATTTACATTATATCTTTCCATCACTGGATATCGTTCCGATGTTTTAAACTTCCCCTCTGTGTTAGTTTAAAGTACAATGGGGTAATGGAGTACATTGAAGTACAGCATCTGGTTTATATCAAGACGAAATGCGAATTGAAATTTCGTAAACTTAAGTTTAAAATAAAACAAAGGAATGAAATTCTTTTTTTCATAAATGAGAGATAAAATAAAGAAATTCTATTATCCTGATAAGTAACTTTTCTGGTAACAAAAATTCAATTAATTAAAAACGGATTTACGACACGAAACAAACACATTTCTAACGCGTAACTTTATCAGACGTCTTTTATATGCTGTAAGAACGCAAGATAAATCTTAATAAATGATTGTGGCTCAAAATACATCACCACTCTTAGTTTTTATTAGTAAATTTACTCGCTTTTTTGAGATTATTTTCTTTTTTTTAACAATCAGTCATTTCTTTTTAACAATTTTACTTCTTTTTCACAATAATCAGTTATTTATTGTTTTTCTTTTATTACAATAGATATATTTATAATATATGCTATACAAACTTATTTTAGCAGTATGAAAATGAACTATATATCCATGATAGCTTAATAATCAAGTATATAATTAAAAATGAGATTAAACTGTTTTTATAAACTATACAACTATACAATAATATTTAATTTTATAGAATGTAGGTTATCAAAATTTATATATATATTAAAATATACTTAATAAACTCAATATGTGTAATGTAGAAAATACATCGACGTGTATATAAAATATTTAAATCTTTTGATTTATAAAAAGTTAATTTGTTTTGTGCAATTTTCAAAACGTTGTTTTTGAAATTAGTTCAACGTAATATTTGTAGTCAATTTACCTAAAAAAACAAAATTATATAAATTTTCTAGTATATTATTGGTTCCTTTAGTTCATTTACTATATAGATTGGATTATAAAGTTCATAATATCGTGTGTTGAAGAAACTTTTTTAATTTGTATCTTAAATAACTAATATTTAGATTTATTTGAGAGTCAATTGAAAGTGTCTTTTCAGAGGCTCGAACTAGTGACCTTCAAGATGGAAAGACAAACACGCTGTCCGCAACACCAACCTATTGGTTGATATAATGTAATATATATAGGTGTAGTTTTATGTACAATTAATTAATTAATAAATAGCCAGCTGTACATATGTAATAATTACATCTGAATTAATTGTTAAATCAAAGTTTTATATCATGTATAAAATAAATTATATTTTATACATTATCATTGTACATAATTATGATGTACATTGTACAATAATATATATATATGAAATGAACCAATTTATCTATATTTTATTTGTAAAATATGAGAATTAAAAATAAAGTTTTTAATTTAAAAGGAAATGAAGAAAGTTAATAAAAAAACTGATATTCAACCGGCAATCTTATCAGGGCAAGTTTATTTTAAAATTGGCGCCCGTTTCCTGAATATTTCCCCTTTAAGGTATTAGTTGGTTGGTTTCGTATCGACTTTATATTAACCATTTAAAAAATAGTCCATAACTTATATTTATTAAATATAAAACTTTCATATAGAATAAACTGGTATAAAATCTATACTTGTAAGACCTCCGATTTAAGTGTATATACTAACAATATAATTTAGTATATATATATATATATTTATATTGTTAATAGTTTGAAATTTGTAATATCGGTACCTGTTTAATCAGTACCGTATATAAAATCCTTAGGCGTCTTGGTTACAGTACCAGGATTAATTTGAAGGATGCTATATTTTTTAATATTATTTAACGGTGACTATTTTAATTCTATGGTTCTATTTAAAATTATGACCATTAAAAAAGTTCAAGAATATGATACCGTCATCAGAAGATCCATGAAAAATTAAATAATTATGAAATATGACCCGACCCTCAGTAGAATTTAATACAACAGACAAAAATAATCAGACTAAAATTATTTATAGTGACATAGAGAAGACTGTTACTGTAATCAGTACGTCTCAAGATTATATATTGGTGAAACTGCTGGGGATTTCAAAAGTTTTGCTATCCTCATCGTAAACTCCCTTAATATTAATACGGATTTAATATATTTCTTTGATTGTATAGTAGTAAATTCCTTTAATTGTAGATATTCTTTGATATAAAATACTTTAGAGCCCCCTTTTAAAGATTATTTTTCTATTTTCTATTACAATATCTGATACTTTCATTTATATAGGCCTCAACATACCTCTCTATTTCAGTTTTATAGCATATTGGTGGCTACTGGTTGTCAAGTGTACAGTATTTTAAGACTTGGTCAGAAAGTTCGATAGTCAAAAAATGTATTATTTATATGTAGTCCTAAGCCTATAACTCCTATACACGTAGATATTAAAGCGGAACAATTTCTATGGTTGCTTCTATAGATGCGAACAATTGTTATAGCATTATAGTATCATTCGGTAGAATATACAATCACATTCATATGAATAATGTATTTGTAGTATGATCATATGAAGATAAGCTACCTCAGGACTTTCATAGTGGCATAAGGTCATAACTAACCTCCTAAAAATAAAATATATCCTCATATGTAGATAAGATACCTCAAAAAGTTTCGTATTTCTTATTTTTATAAAATCTACTGAATTAAAAATGTTGAATTTAAAATACATATCTTTAAAATATTAAATTTAAAATACATATCTTTTAAATACTGAGTTCAATATACATATCTTTAAAATACATTAAAATTCATTTTTAATAAATTATAAAATTGAACGTAGTTATTTTAATGGTTTTGCGCCGCCCCCTGCCCCTTAATGGTCGTAGCAATTTTTAGTTGTCAGTCTTTCAGATATATTTTGGATATAAAGTAATAAAACATTCTCTATACGGCTGCCTTTAAAAGCTAGACTCATTCTGAGAAGCAAAATTTCATTTTTCTTCACAATCTTGGACCGAAAAAATTATCACTGAATACATTATTTATGAAATTTCCTCAGACGAACTTTTTTCTTACTTATTGAATTAAGAATTTGAAATTTGTAATCGCATTAACTTCATCTTATTCATTAAATAGCATTAAACTAGGATTTATTGTTATGCACGCACCCAACGAACTTTCCTGAACTTTAGTAGAATTAAATTAAAACGTAACAAAAAATATATACGAACTTATGAACTAAAATAAGTTGCTACGAACTAAATAAGTTGCTAAGGAACAAACTAGGAACTTTCGATAATTAAATAGGAATCTAGATCAATCATCGTGGCATTTAATTTGTTTTCACAGTGATTTAGTGATGCGAAGTGGCACTATCGAGTGCCACTAAACTGTATAAGTGCTACAGGAAGGGGACGCGTCTATACAGTATATATATATACACAGTATACCATTATACTTATTACCTTAAAGATCATATACGCGTATATAGAGAAAGGAAGTACAGTATAGTTTATCTATGCATGGATGTACGGTTATCTCCATGTAAATGTACGTTTTAGGATTTCGAAGCAAATGATTTGAATTTATACGAGACAGATAGGCCTAGTTTTTTGAATATGTAAAACAGTTTATAGAGAATGCATAATACATATAATGCATCGAAAATTTGTACATCGAATCATATACTATAGGATCGCATATCATATTTTGTATGATATTGTACTGTTGAATTTAATATCTGGATGCCACTCACAATATACATATATTATGACTACGTTGTACTTGAGTGAGCCTATTTTATAATAAGTTGAAGATAATAAATAATTAATTACTTGAATGAATATTTTATAATAAATTTGATATAAAATTATAATATATCTGATTTCAATAATTTGATTCAGTTTCAAATTTAATTTAACAAAATATATTTATTTTGAAACCGGCCGCTTAGTTATTTAAAATGACAAAATGTGAACACAAAATAAACTTCATTTTTTTGTAATCTTGATACTTTATTGATCGGCTTTATATTGTTGATTAGCTACCGCCCAAAACAATCTCCGTTACATGCATTTCACTGAATGTGAGCTGTAATATTTTTTATTTTTATATTACGAAATTCTTACTTGTAAACGGATGTGAATTAAAATGGTGGCATCTGTATGTATATCTTTACCGTATAATAATAATGCCTAGCGCCCCTTTAGTAACCTTTGAAAAAAATCAAATACCGTCTCACTAATCTATAGCCTTAATCTTTATATCCATTAGGATTGTTTTTATAACCACATTCGATCGTTTATATACAAAGATTATATAGGCTATACATATATAATAATTATCAATAAATTACTATTTATTATATATTAATTAAAACTTCTATGTAAATGGGGTGGTTCAAGATACAGATGGTGATTTTTAAGGTATATATCGAGTCTCGACCCAATGGCCTTTCGGGTCAATTTTGTCTTATACCGATTATCCTTAGAAATAAGTCACCACGTGATGTTTTGAACGATCCTTTTCACCATTTAATAAATCAATTATAATTTTGTACGTAGAAGATAGTTATTAATACGTCTAGGACATTTTTTGTATTCCACGTTCCCGCTTTAAAATCAACAGGTGATATATTTGGCACTGGCATTATATGGCACTATTCCATTAAAGAGAGAAGCAGTAATGCTCTCTTCTGGCTTTAAATTTTCATTAAATTTATGCCATTTTTCATTACAGCTTTTATCAAGATTTATTTCATACATATACTGTCTATAAAATCAAAATATATACTCATAAATTATATATACAGTTACTATGGCAACCTATGTATAATAAGTTATAACCTGTAGAGCCTATTTCTATTATAGGTCAGTAAATGTTGATTATCCATCTCCGAATCCCAAGTGGGAATTTTATTCGATTTGTGATGGTTTTTGGGGGGAATTATAACCTATTTTCAATGGTTTTTGGGGGGAATTATAACCTATTTTCAATGGGAATTAGTCCCGACTACCAGGGGACTTCGGAAGGATGGAGGAAAGGGGGATGGATAATTAGTATTGAAAAGTTGTTGTTCAATGATCGATTTATTTTTCCTTTCGAAAAACAATTTTTATTTCAATGTTTATTTATCAGTTTGAGGAAGGGGACTAAAAATTAATTTGACGAGATAGATTTACTGACTGCTGCTGCTACTTGATCCATTCCACTGTGAGATGTTTTACTCCAAAGTCTTCTCTCTACATAGCATATATAGAAGATAAATATACCAAATATATACTAATTTGTCAAGTAAATAAGAATAGGTTAGGCTAGTTTTATATTTGCCCTAACCTAACCTAGTTTTTCCTGCACTGTTGATTAGAAAATTGATTATATATCTGGGGACAATTTGTTTACTTGATCCAGTTTAATTTATTATATAAAAGCAAAACATATGGTCGTAACTTCGAAAGGATTTGGAAGCCGTCAGAAATATAAAAAAATCTATATAGTCTGGAATAAACAATATACAATAATGTCCCTTACATGTTATTTATGAAAGCAGATCTCGATAGTCCGATGTTGTTTATAGATTTATTGGATGTCTGGATTTTAAAACATAATTTATGATTTACTTTAGAGCTTTTTATATTATATATTATATTATATTGTATATATTATTGTATATAATTTATTATATATTAT
>JAJNBT010043577.1:0-13618 GCA_028455955.1 Notopais sp. p TS-2021 | reverse complement strand
CGCGTTGGCGTAATAAAATAAACAAAAGATGTTAGTTAGCATTTTAATCCTCCTCGCTGCATTGAAACTCCATTGTGTTATATGAAATGTTCAGAAACGAGCAGTTAAATGCAGATGATCCATAAAATTAGAATCGTATATCCTGCAGTTTTTTTAATTTAATTTCGTAATCCAAACTTTTTGCAAAAGCGACGAAAGTTAATGAAATTGTGCCATTCAGACTGCATATTAAATACTCTTCGGAGTACTGCATAGTGTAGAAGCTAATTTTCAGTCGTTCAATAAAGCCATATTATAGGGAAATACGTACAGAATACAATGAAGAATAGATACACACCATCATACTGTTCATGAACGTTTCCTTAAATTATACATGTCTTATCGATGTTTTAATTTCTAGGAGTCATTAAATAATTTAGTTATACCATTAATGCAAATATTTCGACTTCATTATATACTTTCTCAGTGTCTTCATTCGAGGTTATGTTCATGATTTGAAGCCACGGAAATTCTTTGAACAAAATGCATTTTTCAGATCAATTAGGAATTGATGAAAAATCGATAATTTACTATTTCAGAAAACATTTCCAGCTAACTTTCAGATGTTACGTTGGATATTCTTGTGTCAACTTACTGTAAGTATATCACAGATTCCGATCACTTTATTATTTTATTTTAAGTTAATCTACATTAAAATAACCCGTCAGAACGACTTTATATAAAATAAATATATCTATTTCTGGTACAAATCTCTTTTTATAACGTAAATTGACAACATCAGAATGAATATTTTTACATACAAATTTCTGCCTAAGATCACTAATCTTATTAAGTATCTAATTCTTTCCAAGTGTGAAACCTTATCGATTTTTCACTTCATCATCAATTGCCGGTTGTCTGAAGAAGAGGCTCCTCACTATAGTCTTCAGCTATAGGCGAACCCACGAAGACGGAAAGAAGAAATCCGAAAATATGATTCTAGGGGAACAACAATGCCTCGCAACCCTTTATTGTTTGAAACGAATACTGAAATTCTCTGTACAGTATAATTTATTACGTGTGTAAATTGAATCAGCTGCACGCAGGCTCTATACATTTTATTGGGATCTGCCTAAGGAGAAAAACGCGTTCAGATGCCACAAAAAAATACCTTCAAAGGTGAGATACAAATCTCTCCAAATGATTTTACTTAACAATTATTTATTGTGAGATGTCTTCATATACCAAATTAAGTATCATTTCTTTAGACGAAATATCCGGAATATCTACTAAGATATAAACTTCTAAAAATGTATCCCACAAAACGACGTAAGTACGATATAGGCATAAAGCATGTACGTCATTTTACTTATTGATCTAATCCTGAAGCGTATTCCTGTTATTTCGAACATGAAATAGAAAAGTTGGCATCCATTTCTTAATCACTGAGAACAACTTTACTTAGAGGAATTCGTATTGTAAGTATTACACTTTCACATTCAAAGATTACAACTTATTTAGGTTACAACGAAATCGTCTAGAAGCGAAACACAAATAATTTCAGATGCGAATTTATGAAAAAATGTCCACACCAAAAAAGTCAAATGAAAAAATGTTCAGAAAAAAAGTAACCAAAACTATCCAAACATTAGGCGTATTTTCGTGTTCACTATAGACAAGTTAAGAATATCGTCCACCAATAGAAAACCTTTAACCGTTGATGTACACCAATCAGAGACGATTTACTCAGTAAAGTGATTCTTATTCCGATCCAGTTCGGTTTTATAGTACACACAAAAATAAATCTATTACAACCTTCTTGTGGACACTAAATTTTTGTTTTCTATACGTTATACTCGTAAATATTTGGCAGCATCACATAAAGAACATCTTAATTGCAAGGATGCAACTAAATATATGGGATAGAATTTAGTGTAAGGAACCGCATTATTAAATTATTTTCCGGCAAAAGAACCGAGTGTATATAATAGATAGCGAAAGTAATTAAAGAAAGCCTTAAAGTTGTAATAGCCATTACAATCCGATTGCATAAATAATACGGTCGTATGTGTAATTTTAAGCGGTAAACTTGTCCCACATTTAGGCGAAATAAAACCATTCTTTTAATGAACTTACTCGCACCAGTAATTAGTTGAAAATAATTTTCAAAAACTAATAACATTCTATATGAATTATCGGATTCTATTTCTTAAAAGGAAAATAATTTTAGTAGATTCTACGAAGCTGGGATACTTAGGTAATGTACTATATACATAATGAGGCATATGGTATATCTATATATAGGTTAAGTATTGCATGTCAGCTGACTGTAAATCCAGTGATAAAATCATAAATAAATAAAAAGTTGCAGGAACAAAATGTGTAAATCACAGTCGTATAATAGAATAATCGGTTTTTAAAATTCATTAAGTTGTTGGTATTTTGAAAATGAAATAAACGACCTTTAAATATACACGACGGAAAACCATAATTCGTGGCCCGAAACAAGAATTGATTCGTCTAACAATATAGGGAACAGGTTTCCATTAACTCGTAATAGACATCGTTCCGTTAATTACATGCATTAGGTAACTCGGCGGCGTTGTCTCAATGATCAATCGGTCAAAAAATTTGAAATTTCTTTCGACATAAATTTTTATTTTTGAAGTAAGAGATTAATGATCTTTTGAGTTGTTTTAAGAAATTACCCAAAGGAAGGAAGAGAGACCGGCAACTCTCACAAAAATGATACTCCCACGATTCATAATTCACCTTTTTGTTCATGCAAATTCATTTATCCACATAATTCCGAAGGATCTAAAATAATCCATCAATTTAATTCAATTAGATTAAATCATTAGACCAATGCTATTAATTTGACATTTTTCACAAATTTGTCATCACACACACGATGGAATACATCGAGGAAATATTTATACTTCAAATTTTATTTAAAATAAATAGTTTGTTTCTCGAAGATTTTCATACTAAACAATTAAGTAATTAATTTATATATCTCTATTGTTAAGCGAGATGAAAAGTAATAAATAATAATTTACCGAAACAAATTTCTCATTTTATTTAATCATTCAAAGTTTTAATAAGCTATTTTCTATATCTAATTACTAGGATGTACAGTTTTAATATAGCGAGATTGCTTTTAATTAAAAATCACGTTGGTCAAATGAGACCGATGGTTGATATCATAAGTTGGGAGAACCTGTTTTCTAGACGCATCATTATCCAAATATTTTAGCAATCACAAATTTGGAGATGAAAAACAGTTAGAAATATTTATACGATATAAATAAATCTAATTAACTAACTCGTTCGAACGACTATATTTATACAATATAAATAACTATAATTAACTATACCAGTCATTAGTTTGATCGCGTATAACTAATTATAAAATCTTAAATGGATTAACTAGCTTCGTATATCTGTAAAGAAACCAAATTATCGACCGGGTCAAGAAAACAAATGGATGTGATATATATGGTTGGCGATTATTAAAGAGTCTCTCAACCATAGATTCGCCAAACACCAAATCGTGGACCCGCATTAAAGCCGATGGAATGAAATACCGTACAAGGGGAACAAATTAATGAATTCTCCACTAGCATTAAAACACTTCATGATGGCCCAATAGAGAAGCGGTAAAATCGAAATTTTATGGCATTACACAAATATCAGCAAAATCGATTGCTGCACGAATTATTTTAGAAATATTATTTATTTTGTCAAATAGGAAATGACGTTTTGTCAAATGGGAATTGCCTTTTTATCTACGATAATTATCGTAATGCATAAATGCTATTCTTATAGACAAATATGTATTTACTGAAATAATACTAAATTTACATTCTTTTCTCCATGGCATATATTTATATGAACTATTTTTATAAATCCAAATACTAGAAAAAAGTTTCTTTTAAGAATTGAGAATATAATTTGCATTTTAAAATTAAATTAGAAACATCCATCTTTCATTCTCAAATTAAAAAAGGCAAATTAATGAAGTGGAACAAAATTCGTATTAAAATTATGTCGTTTGGAAAATTGGAAATACGTAAGATTTGTTTTTAATTCCTTCCATTTTCGTAATTAATTACTGAGCAAAAATAACAATTTTTGAATAACCTGACTAATTAAGATCCCTCCCTACACAACGAAACCATATACATTAACTTAAATGAATCAATCAAGAATATAGAAGTACTTGTACCTAACTCACAAATATAAACCAACGATTGTTAATATTATTTTATATGAAAATCAAATTTTACTTCGATATAAAGGAAAATTCAATTACTTAATTCAAATTTGTCACTGGATTGAGGAGAAAGTGAGAACTCTTCCACATTATAAATATATTAAAACGAATCGAACGAATCCAATTGACTTAATTCTCCAGAGCTCAACAGAAGATTCAACAAAATATAACGGAACAAGTTAGATTGTTTAACGTTTCTCTATTTTTACAATATATGTTTGTCCCGAAAAGCAATCAAATGTATATATATTACGTAAATTAAAAAGCCTTAATGGATATAATTAGTATATTAATTAACAAAATAATTAATATAAAATATAAAGCTCACATTGGAAAGACGTACAATTTAATAGGAAAGCAATCAATTTCTACGTAAATTTATCCTATATATTAATAAAAGTATAAATAGTGTGATTTGAACCAAGATTGTACCATACATAATTTATCAATTACAATTTTATTAAAACACATTTAAGACTTTGTTCAAATTCTTAGAGAAAGATGTCCAGAATCGCTTAATTTAGATCTTGAAACGTCCAAACCGTAATTGAATTTTGATGGATGTAGCGGCCATAAAATCAGTCAGATTAATTTAAAAATAATGAAACTCCCAGGACGAGTATTTATGTGTCGCATAAATCTGAGATGGTTGATTGAAAAACATCACTTGTACTTACGGAAGTTTTAGTTGCATCTATTACGGGGAACCAAATTATGACAACATACCTGGAAACGAAAAATAAGAGAATAAAATTAACAACAAAGTCGTAAGTAGAGAATATTTCGCATTTTGTTTCGTTAAAACCTCTTTGTTTCAAAATAAGTTGTGAATAGTAAATAAAATATTTAGATTCCGAAAAGAAAACTACATAATATATGTACAAACCAACCAACTTTCTAGCCTTACTAAGGCTGCTTACTTACCTTGGAAAATTTTGATTGGCTTTCCATTATATCCAAGAATAAATGCATTTTGCGCTGAAGGGCTTGTACTCCTTGGGCAGCTGATGGAGGACTTAATAAATTAAAGGCGTCCATGACCATTGGAAATCCATGAGCTGTGTGACGTAGGGGGAGGTTTCTCAAAGGACCGCGTCTCTCCTCACGATTTCTTGTCTCTAAACTAGAAAATCTTTTGGTTACAGGAGCAGAAATCGAAGGCGAAATTAACAAGCCCGGATCAGGTCCCCTTTGAGGAGATACGGCAGGAGAGCTGTAGGCAGATCTACTACTATAATTGTGGGGAAGAGATCTAGGCATAGTCAAGCTTAATCTATTACCGAAGCCATCTGGTCTCTTGATAGTGTTATTTGTGATTGGCACTGCAGGAGAAGAGGATACTGGTCTGGAAGGCGAAGGATACCGACCAGGAGTCGAGCAGGCACTCTTACTCGTTCTATGATTGGATAAAAGACTAATACTTCCTGCGCTACAACTGCTTCCAGTTTGATAGAAGTTCTTTCTATTGTCAGACACTGTTTCTGATCCTCTCGCTTGATGTAAACGACTTTCTATCGTTCTAAGTAATGCTTGTCCATCTGGAAGATGTCCATCCGCAGGACTCTGGGCTATACTTGATAAACTGGGCCCCGAAATGGACGACTTCATATTTGAAACATTTTTTTGTTGTGGAGGAAATGATTTATATCCACTATCAGGACTCGAGACTTTGGCATTTTGGTCGTTCTTGGATTCAGAATCTTGTTTCTGTTTCGAGCTAAATCCTTTTAGTCTCATTTCTTCCAGTTTTGCTCTCTGAAAAAGAGCTTCGAGATACGCTAATTTACTCATGTTCACTTCATGAGCAGCTCGCATTCGATTATACCCATTGTTCCCCCTCACATCACCGTTGCTAACTGCTGCGTTTGGGGTAAATTGGCTGAGAGGACGTAAAGCATCTTCTATTCCCCAACTCGTACCTCCATTGAGAGCAGGCGAAGTTTTTGATCTCGACATCGAAGACGTTCTGTTAATACCACCGTTCGAGACCTCATACGACTGATCGTCAGATTTCACTTCGTCGGGATTCGTAGGGCCACTGCTCTGTTCTGACCCGGAACTTTCTTCATATCCGGGACTCGCTTCTTTGCCACTTGTTGCCCCACTTCCAGATCTAGAATCTTCAGAGTCAGAGGACCTCTCCCCATTTGTAAGGCTTCTAGGAACTGCACTGAGGGGTTTCATAAAACCTGCTCCATCAGGCAGTGAAAATTTTTCGTCGCCTGATATAGAATGACGCTTTGGTCCTCCTTGACGAAGGATAGATGAAATATTGAGATTATTCCCACAGACCATCGAGCTAGGCAAGAGCCCGCTCCTGCTTGTGCGACTATTCATGGAACACGAATAAACTACTGAGAGGGGCTGCTAGCGCCCCTCTCAAACGAGCCACGGAACTCTTTCAGGGGGTAGCACCCCCCAATGCTGCCTTAACCAGAGGCAATACATAAGAATCTAGTCTCAGATTGGTATAATCTTCAGTGATCACATGATCGTACGATGCAAGGATCACGATTTATTTCTTTGTCTCTCAAGAGTATCGTGGACTGAGTATCGTTAATACCATGACAAGGGAATTAATCTGAAACTGAACAAGAGAATAGACACATTAGAGAATCAGCTTTAGAATCTTTCGCATGTGTTCACAGAGAGATCAATCATTTGCAGTACATCGGATACATTGAGAGATTACATACACATATATAAAATAATACAGTTTTATAGTTGAATATAGATTAGGTAGCTTTTGGAAACTTTAATAAAACCTATCATCGTAAATGTAACGAAACCTTTTTAATTAAAAAACGAGCAAAAATTATACAAATTAAAATAATTTCTTAACACTTTCAATCTTGTGAAATAAGAATAATTTTGCGCATTAATGGATCACAAGAAAAAATTATCAATATATTTTAATTGAATTGAATAAAATTAGCGGGTGTTCCTTCCAAACAAATATTGAACAAGAGAATAATTAATTTTGCCCAAAACTTCTGGACTTGAGTGAATGCAAGTTAAATTTATATGATTAAGTCGACTTTCTTCCTAATATGGAATTTTTCAAGGGGAAAGAATGCAGGAAAACTTTCTGGTTTTCCAAGGATGCAAAAGCCACTGACAGAATATCTTACAAGATAAAAACTTTTTTAACATGAGAACGAAGTTGACAAAAATCTGATAAATTTCAATGGATAGCAGATATATATACGCTGTAACATATAACTGAATTAATTTAACAAATTACATAAATGCACTTATGCTAGGGTCCGCTAAAGTTCATAACTGCATCAATAAACATGGCCTTTTTCCCCTAAACATAATGAGCTGCGACCTAACGAGCCACAAGTGTATAAAAAAAAAGTTGCTAAATCTTGCTAATGTCAAGGTGAATCGAAACAGAAATAAATCCTGACAAATTTATAGTCTTTCCAGTAGCTGTATCGGAGACAAAGGAGAAGCAATACTTCTTCACAGTATAGAAATAAATAATTTTCATTACTTTCTCTATTTTTTAAATATATTTAATAATATATAAGGATTTATCATTAATATTAATTATATATATACCAAAGAAATGCGATAGGAGTATAGTGTACATATTAAATGAAATTCTATCTGTAATTCCGAATTTAAAAACACAATACAATCTTCAAGAAGATCTAAATGGACCAAAAAATCATTTCTCACAGACATCTTCGTAATAATTATACGAATTGCATTTTGAAGCATCAATTTTTAGGTAAACATAACTTGGACACACGCAGTCTCGATTTATTCGCTATGGAAGTGCACGGTATAAGCGATGCGGTATCGTATCTACGGTTATTATATAGCCTAATTTATGGAGCTGATTCGAACTTTTTCATATACGAGAATTAATGATAGATATAGTGGAATCATATTCAGTTTGGATGAGCGATTCCATTTGTTTGGATTAATCAGTAGAGCAGATGCAGATGTAGTTGATTTGTAAAAATAATTTAGGATTCGGGTGATATTTGCAATTATTTTGAAAATTATATGAAATAATAAATATATTATATCAATATATATATAATAGCAATAATTTGAAAAATAAAATAAATAGTTACTGAAATAATGATCAATTTTATACAAATATTTACAAAAATGAATGAACACTTATAAGTTGAATTTATTTTTGTACCGCGTTGCACTTTTCTACAGTTAAAACTTTTATAAAATTGAAAAAAATTTATAAAATTAAAATATTGGATGGTGTTGATTTACATTTTCAAACAATCAAATAAATGTTGATTGACTACACGAGTGATTTGTGCATTGAGACATTTTTCACTCGACAAATTAATCAAAAGTTTGAACAAAGAATTCTTGTCCCACATGAAGAGAACAACATCCAAAGAAAGAGACTACAATCGACATCTTCTTTTGCAGTCGTGCTAAATATTTTCAAAGTTGATCGAATTTATTTTTCCTTTCAGCTGTGTCTAGAAATGGGAAATTTAGTACCAACTAATTAAAACTTTATGACAATTGTCAGTATGATGCAGCGGCAGATGGGATGGAAACCAAGTTTCTCACTTACATTTTTTACAAGAATAACCAAAGTAAAATGTTAAAACTTGGAAAGAAGAACTCATGTTAAAAAGACTTGTGTAACAAAAATGAATTAGGATATAATTTCGAACAACTAGAAGGGTGGCCATAACTGAACATGTAGTAATAGAATTGGTTATTTTTTGAAATATTAGAAAAAAAACAGAAATATGATCCATAATTTTTATTAGTTATTTTATTTTTTAAAATTCAATCAATATTTTCAATCTTGAACAGTAGTAATTAAATTTGAAATATACAGCCACATTATCTTACCATATTAATGTAAAACATGAACAAATATAAGGTAGCTTTGTTTAATTTAAAAATATCCAATAATCATAAAATATATGCAAATTTAAATTAATTTTTGGTAAAGCCACTTGTAAAGTATATATATATATGACCCTTCACTTGCACAAAAAAAAACATTAGTTCTGAATTTTAGCGCGGATGTTTCATGGCAAGATGTGTTTTTTTTAGAGAAAACTCATTTTTTAGAGAAAACCATAAAGATATGCGGCATAAATATTAAATTTCAATGTAAAATAATATATTTTTGCATCTTTATTATAGTTCTGGTTCTGATTATATCTCTTTGCATATATTTCACTATATAAAGAATGGCAAAATCAGTTCTTATATAGAATTTTTTTTTAATATTTCTTACTTTCAAAGAAGTGATAAATAAATGCAAAAAAAAGTACTACACCAATTTACAAATAAATAGAATAATTTATCCGTACTTTACCGAAAAAAATCGAGGGTATTTACTGTAAAAAGAAATTACTTTCTCGCAATTCCTTCGATATTTCGCCGGCTAATTATCATTACGTTATCGATAAAATCAATTACATCTGTGCAAGGAGACTCGGGTCGTCTATCTTTTAATTACATTACCAACCATTTACAAATGCGAGTTTTAGTAATAAAAGAATCATTATTTATGTATTAACTTTCGATTCTCATACAAGATACTCGAAAATGTTTAACATTTTCAATAAGAAAAAAATAATTATTACAAAAATATCAATATTGGAATTTCAACTAATAAATAAGATAAAGAAATTAATAATAAGTTCAATTCAATTTTATCTTTCCACTCAAAGGAAAAAACTAGTATTTTTATTTACGGTATTACTTTTATGTCACTTATTTGGTAGGGAAGTATGATTTAGATCTCATACAATCTTGCTTGTCTCCATACATTGCATCGTATTAGATGATATACACGGCACAAATATTATCTACGATATATCATAATATTATGAAAATATACGCAATATTGTGGCGCTATACATAACGATCTAAAAATATATATAATATTATGGAGGTGTTTATATTGTTTGTCTATATATAAATTAACTTTCAGGTAGGACACTGAGCAGGAGTAAAATATATATATATATATATTAACATATTTTTTAAAATTTCTTTAGTCTTTAAAGTCTAATAAAATTAATATTGTATATTTAATTTAAGGTAGAACAAATTTTTAATAGTAGAGACGACGTTTGAGAACATATAATGACGACAAAATCATAAATATTAATATTAAATTTTTAATATAAAAGGTTCTCTTTCACATACGAATAAACGCGTTAAAATTGCCGATTAAACAAGCTTACCATTCTAACGTAATGCTTTAAATAGGGACATTTTCTTCACTAAAGAGATCCATAAATCAAGAGCTTATTTGCGAATCTCTCTAGTGGTAAATGCAATAGCTAGAAGAATCACCTATAAATACTGTATAACAAAGATTTTTATAGAAGCTAATTCAATATATCACAGCTAGACAGTGATTAGGGATTCTACCAGAAAGAAAACAATTTCGCATGACACCGAGACTGTTCTACACTTAATTGGAATCACATTTTATACATAGAACAGAGTTTAATGAGGCACTAAAATTTCTATAAATAATTAATATAAAAAAGCTGTTTAATTTGAGTAAAAAATTATTAATTTGAGTACAAAATTATTAATTTTATACAAAATCTATTAAATCCGAAAAATAAATAAATCGAAACAGCCGTACAAATTGCAATCCAATAATTTAAATCCTGCGATCTCTTATTTTTCTACACAGAGAATATAGTATACGAGATTTATATATAAGATTAAAGCGAGAATTTCGTATTCTTTCTACCGTGAAGAGGCAGACGAGAGGACAAATAATAGAAGAGACCCCTTTGAAAATCTACTAATAAGATAAACAACAATTTTTCTCAGCGATGTCAGAGCCCCTTTTTTCTCTTCCTAAGAAGATTTGGATAAACTACAATGATAGTTTCCCCAGCAAAAATCTAACAAAGGAAAACGATGAAATATAATAATATAACACATTATATCAATTGACCGAGAAATTGTTTTTACTTTGAACTTTGTTAACGATATAAAAAAAATATTAAAAATGATCGTGTCATTTATTATAAATATAATTATATATATACTTGATAAATAAAATAAATGGATTTACTAGAATTGTAAATAATTATTTTATAATAATAATCAAAATATTTTTTGAAATTCCTCTAAACTATTGAAATAAAAAATCATAAAAGTACATAACAATAATGCGTCGAATTTATTCATTTTTACCCAATAATTTAAATGACAAAATACTAGAAAATTATATTGATGCCATTGCCCAAATCTTATTGAAACTTGAGTTTACATTTCAATTATCTTTCGTAACTATTTTTTACACTCGAAGCTACACTAGATAATAATAAAAACGACATTAAACATGGCACGATCCATTAATTACTATAATTAACATTTATATTCCGAGCAAGATAACTTTACAAAATTAAATTCGCCAAAGGGTTTTAATCAGAACAAATTGATTTTAAGTCGCCCTGCAAGAATTCAAATTCATCGAATCAATCATAGATGACAATCGAACATTGATGAGTGACTTTTAAAACTACTCGAATTATCAGTTTTTCTTCTGACATTCGTGTAGCATCGCTGTTGGCCGCAAAATACATTTGCATATTGTCTCGATGATGCTACAATTTATAAGCAAATTATGCTCGTATTCAAGCTGGATGGGCACGAAATTATAGATAAAATCGATCAATTTTATATATAAAACAAATGAAGAAACACCTGTACGATTCTGAGGAATTAGTTTTGATATCTTTATATATATTTTTCTGTTTCACTTTGGGTATTTATATATTCGAATATTTTATATCACATCATTCTCAATATATCGTATATGAATAAACCTTTTGGCTTCGGAATGGAATTAAAATATGTACAATAAATTGCATACTAGAACCGATATTAAAACAAAATAGTATTTAAAGATTATCATAAATTACTGGAAACTGCAATTAAACAAAGTACTCTCTCGGCTAATTGCGTTCTGTACTCCGTGATAAGATATACTTAAAATTTAAATAACTGTCAAGGACTCGTTATATACATAGCTTTGTGTGACAAACTAATTTATTTTTGTGTGCAGCATTTAAAAAAATAAAAAGTATATTTCACACACTCTAAGTGCTATTGTGTTAAATTTATATAGATGACAACAGCAAACTGCATGAATAGTAATTGCAGAGGGATTCAAGTAATAGCTTGGCTTCTATTTTTATTGATTGAAAGCTTGAGACAAAGGTATCCAGCTAGCTGTAATAATGAGTCCATTGGGAAACTGTCTTCAGTAGGACCAAGAAAGGAGAAAACTATTAATTTTCAAAATTTAAATGCATCAATTATTATCGAGCGAGACCGCATGAGGTATATTGGAAATTCATCATGCATACGTATACACAAAAGCTTTACAAGACATGCAAGTATTTTTTAAATTTGTATATAAAACACTCATGGCTGTGTGTACGTGCGTTTTTATAGATACAAAGAAATAATAATGTTTTAATCGCAAGAATTAAAAATCAAGTCAAATTTTTAAATAATTTTCCTATTCACCGTTTTATAAATTTTGTCTTTTCTAAATTGTACGAAAAAGGATTTTATCTGAAACAAACTGTGAATTATAATTAAATCCTGAATGTTTCCTATTTTATAGAGACTTAATGGTCAAAGTGGATGAAGTTCAAACAAATCTCCAATTTTACATCAAGGAAAAAAGTTGTAATTGGGGACCCATTGACTAAATGTCTCTCTGAGGCAACGTGAATTCAAAATTGTATTTTAAGCAACTTTTAAATCTACAAGGAGAACATTCTGGTTCGCAATTTTGCTTTTACGACACGGTTTATTTATATAAAGTTTATTCTGTACAACATTCCCAAGTAATAGATCAATGCTTTATATATATTAAAAAAATAGCATTTTTTTATCAAAATGGCCAATATATAAATATCATAGTAGTAATATGATATCATATAGAAAGTGTTTAATTATTGAGGAGAATTTCCTTGCCAAATATTTATAAATCTAAGGAAATTACACGTCAGCTTTTGGCAGCAGGGCGACATTTTCTCTCGATCATCCAGATTTTCCCTAAAATTTAAATCTTCAATATATATATATAAAATATAATTGTAACACATTTTTTTATATCACGAAACATGAATATTAATTTAGGTTTCTGTAAAACTCTTAGGGCAAATAAAAAATAAATATATAGGCCAGTACCAAAAGGAAAAATAAATACATATACTCTGGTATATAAACGAAAATGAAAAGATATTTTTATTCAAACGTTACGGATCAATGATTAACAGAATAAACTACTTCCGTTAATGGATGCAAATATATATATATATATATATGAACGAATAAAAATATGAATTTAGAGACTTACAA
>JAJNBT010043314.1:0-10254 GCA_028455955.1 Notopais sp. p TS-2021 | reverse complement strand
TCCGTTAAATCATAAACGCGTTTAACGATACGACCTAAAATAACACATCTTTTTTTAGAGTGTACTGTCAGTATCGCTGATGATCTGTGCGTCATACTGATGTTTGTCAGTACCGATGTTTCGTACTGATTGATTTTCAAACACATTGCAATCCAGCCGTATATATATATATATAAGTATATTTAGATTCAATGAATTAACGTAGTAATTATTGAAAATACTAGAAATAATACTGGTATTGATAATAGCAGGAATACTTATCGTATGATTCCTGTTTTAATTACACAAACGAAAATCATGTAATTGTAATTACGCTTAGTTCCCTATAGGCATTGATAATCACCGGTTTGCTCACGCACAGCTAACTGCATACTTAACTGTTAATGGACTCATCAATCATTGAGGGAGGAAATTAAGTCATCTGAATCGGTCATGTAGTCAGTTGGTGACAGAGGAATCATCGTTCGAGAAACTATTTCATGCTAATTTTGTGCATCTTCAGATTGTTTTCATGTTGATCTCAGTTTGGAAATCACTGACTGTTATACCAATATGTAAAACAGTTGGATAATTGAAATTTACAATAAATAGATTGACATTCTTCTTCTTTTATCTCGATTTTCCGTGTTGGTAAAGATATCTTATAGTAAAAATTAACACGTATTAGAATAAATGTACGTTTTGTAAGCAGTCTTTAATCTATTAAACTTGATAAATTCTATTTTTTTTTCAACTGCAAATTCTTTCCGATTTTTGATAATTTTTTTTATAATTTAAGTATATTTTGTCAATTCGGATACAGAAATAATTTCCCAATAAATTTTATGTATTTATATTTACATATTTAATCAAATATTATAAAAATAATTCGATATTCACACAATTTTAAATACATTTGACATCATTTTCGAGATTTAAAATACGGTAAAAAGTTCAACTGAAAATTTATTTTAATTTATTCTATAATGAGATGAAAAAACGCATTTGCAGTTGAATTATATTGTTTAATTTATCGTTTGATTTAATGAAAACATTTTATATTTATTACAACGTTGAATTAGAAAAATGAATAATGAGAACTATTTCGGATGATGTTAGGAAAATTACATTTTTCATTTTTAATTAAATATGGCATCTTTATTGTAATCAATTCTGATTTAATGTTGTAGAAGCTGTGTTGGTAATTTAGAATTTTTAGAATTTTGGTTAATTCAAGAATATTAATTCTGTATTTAATATTCATTACAATTTTTAAAATCTTAAATTTATTTTTGAATTCCTTACCATTTTTAGTTTAAAATTTAAAATTAATTTCAAATTTAGTTTAAAAATTTTAAATTAATTTCAAATTTGACTCTTAATAAAGATTGTTCACTACAAATGCATCATTTTAAATCTCTTCATTGAGATGAATTTCCATGAACCGGCTTAGTTCAATAGCTTCTTTATAAGGAGCAAAATTACCTCGAAAATGTAAAGTTAAATCCCTAATACTCTTGAGGATTATTTTAAATTGACAACTTAAATGCGACAGATCGATTTATATTATACGATCGATAGAAAATAAATACGGAATGGAATATCGTAATCCTTTGATTGGAATGTAAACAAACATTAATATCTATTTAGCATCAAAGAAAAAAAATTAACTGTGCAATTTTATGAATAATTCGGGGATATACATTAAATAATATTGGGACTGATTGAGCCATATTATATATATTAAGTTTTGAATGAATTTAAAGTCAAAGTCTGATATAAAATGCTCAATGATATTGCAATTAGATTTTCGTTAATTTAGATTAAGTGGCTTAATTCAATTTAGAATTTGGATTAATTAATGTTTTTTCAAGTTAGTTACCATTAATTTAATTTAATTTTGTAAGATGATATTGTGAATGATTATCATCTTAAAATTCAAAATATTTTCAAACCTCAATTTAAAATTCTGAGATTTGAAAATATTGTAAACACATTTCACATAATTTTAAAATTGCTTGTAATAAGTAGCACAATAATTTGATTAAATTAAATAAAATCATCACCGGAACATACGGATTGAAACACTGTTAATGGTGTATTTTCGGCTTTTCCTTTCATTTCAAACTTTTTCTTCCATATTCTTTGGTGGAAGAAATTTGCTTTCACTGATGTGATTTTCATGTTGCTTAACTTCCTTTAACTTTGGTCTAAATGATTTTCTGCTCAATTTAATTTGCTCAAAGGATTCACCAAATGCTAGACCTTCACAGTTATTTCCAGTCAAATAAATAAGATCGAATTGTTCTGTGATTGGATGTGATAATAATATCCAATTGTCATAGAAGTAATAATGGATACTATTGGATAACTAATGAAAATATAATGTCACTCTAGAGAATAATTTACTTGAACTCAAAATAATATATTGTAAATTCATACTTTCAAACAATGTCGTGGGTTGGCATAACTGGCACAAAGATTAATTTTGAAATAGATAACATGGGAAAGTGTTCTCTCTAATCATCAAAACTGTGAAAATAGTAATCGTGCTGATGAAAATACTATGTTGAACAGTTTAAAAAACTAAATATTTTTATTACAAACAAATATATTGACAGTATTTTACCATCTACTTTAATATATTTGATATTTCATCTATAAATATAGCATAAATATTATATTTCTGAGTTCGAATTCTACTGAACTTTTTTCTGATTCATGGATTTATTTTTTATTATTGTGATCTTCAGAACGCTAACGAGAAATCTTAAAAAAATGTACAGTCGAATATAAATCATTAAAGTTTCACTTTTGTCCCCAGATGTCTTCCATAACTGTTTTTTTTCGACATATCTAAAATATGACCTCAGGTCAACAAGAACTATAAATATGGGATGAACGAATATCTACTGCATAAGTGCGTATTCGCGTGGTGGGATCGTTGTTTATAGTGAATTATGTTTCATTACCTTCCTACTGCGACGAAATTGGGCTGTGAGCGATTGTAATTAGATTATAATGTTCACGTTACAACATTTAATTTGATCTTGATGTCACATTTATATAAATAATAAATATAGTAATAAATATCAAATATTTAATTTTCTATAATACGAAATGGATAGAAAGGAGCTGGAAATAAAACCAATAATCTGAATTTGATTTATGGAATTGAGACCTTTACAGTACAGTATTTATAATTATTTATGCCACTATATTTCTGTTTTGAGTATTTTTTTGCATTTATTCTATGTTACGATAGTTAATAAGTATTTGTGATTTATATTTACTGGTCAGTTTCTGTATATATATTAATTTAATAGATTCATAATCCATATTTCTGCCAATTTGGCATAAGTTTCTATGTGACACATCATGGCATTATTCAATCATTTCAGTAATAAATACAGTATATATAGTTGTATTATTTTATTTATTATTCATAGGTTATGTTAAAATATATTTTTATACATGAAATAAAATGTTATATACATGCAGTATACAATGAAGTATATTATATATCAATTGGAAAGTATTAACAAATTTACAAATGAAAAATATTCATAGAAGTTAGGAATTTATAATAGAAATACATAGTTTAAAAATAATCACTAAAATATTTTATGTCATGTAGAAAAAATATAAGAAATAATACATGCTGCAGATTTGGTTTCTCAAGAGATATTTGTAGTGTTTTATTGTATAAAATATTTTAATATTTATGTTGCACTCGCAGAAGCGCTAAAATAATTTAAAGATATAGTGCCAAATCTAGAAACATACTATGGGTAATCTAGGAAAAGCTCTAAAAAAACTAGAATTATGGTCGAATAAATAGAAATAAATTGAAGCTAAATTTCTCTATAGAAACCCCAATATTGCTAGCTTGAATGACTATCAGGAGATTTGGGATCAGCCAGAGGTGATATCTATAGGGCTATTATTGTTGAAACGAAAAAAATCACAGAAAGTGAATGAGTTTTTAGAAGATATCTTTCCACCAATGACCATCTTGGAATTTGTTATTCAAGGCACGATATATTAATTGAAAAAAAAAGAACAATCATAGATAGTCTTAAGCATCTAAAGATTTATAAGAATCTATATGATATACACAGTATATCTGCCTTCTCTTCGTCTCTCTAATAGGATTTCTATATAAATTGGATCGAGCACTCTATAATAGTCAGTTTTTAACCAACTGAAAAGCTCGTAAACCGAATCATTATTACTTTTTTCTATTATTCAGTGGAAAATAAGTTTCCAATAACGATTGTTTTTCTCTTTATAGAACGATGGTAAACTCTCTTATTTTCTCGATTTTATTTTTTATTAACTCTTTTTCCAACTTACTTATGTTGTTTGATGCGATTGTTATTCGGACGCTGTTGTATTTACGAGAAATTGGCAAGTCCTGTTAGCTGACAATACACAAACTTTTCTATATGGAAATTGCATACATTTTCTTTAGTGCTCCACCATTGATTGTATTTTCGTTAGATTCCAGAACTGCCTTTATTTCTTTTGCCTATTAGCATTAACTCTGTCGATTTTAAAGTTGAACTATTCATGGATTTAAATAAATGGGATTTTGAAAATGTTGTTTATTTCAGTTGTTGAATAACAAATGAAGATCGAATTTCCTGTGTAATATCCGACTCTTGAATAGTTAATCGACATTCTTTCCATTGCTAAAATATATATATAAAAAATAATGAATATTCATTTAATGTCTAAAAAAATAAAAATGTATTTTGTTTGTTCTCTCTTTCCAGTAATCCCTGGATCTGAGGTGTATCCTGTGTTAGTATTATTTCACGGAGAATCATTTTCCTGGGGAGCTGGTTCCTTGTATGATGGATCCATTTTATCAGCCTACGGTAGAGTCGTTGTAGTTACGATTAATTACCGATTAGGTCCTCTAGGTAAGTTTTTATTATCAATTAGAAAGTATTACCATAACTCTACAACGTAAAATATATTGAATTTCTTCAGCAACAAGATATCTAACAAATTTTGACATGACACAATATTTAAAAATTTTCCATGAGGTGAAAGTCATGCATGCACTGTGTAGGTTAAGCCTTTATTGCTTAAATTTTATAATAATAGTTAATAAATATGATTTTTTAGTGTTTAAAAACTTTTAAATAATTAAAATATTAACAAACTCTTCAAAAATCATTTATGTATATATATGAAGATTTCTCAGTTCTTGGTATTTATGATCACTAAAGAAGGTACGACCTGTTCCAGTGTTGATGAGAGACTATAAACATATAAAGCGGAGGGGACATGATATATAGAAACTAGAAAACTTATGACAGTCTAGTTTCTATAACTAGATTGTCATAAACTATTGCTTATTGACCAGTGCTTTACATCAATGATTCTTCATTTGGAAATTCAAACTTAGAAATTGACCAATGGAAGCGAGACAAATTATCTGATTCCTTTATTTACTTTCAAACTTTAGAATATAAATTAAATATATTTTATATTTATTCTATTAATAGTGGATTATAAAGGATTCCTTTTAAAAGTTATTTCTCACTGAAATAAACTTATTGTAAACAGAAATTATACAAAAATTGTCTGATATATTTATGTTAGTGCATTGTATTCTTATAATTACTGCCATATTATACAACTATATGTAGTGATTATACAATACTAGTGAATGTAGGGTATTATCGCAAGATCATAATGTACAGAAATGGATATTGATAAATACAGTATACAATAACTATTAGTTTATTCAAAGTTATATTTCTTTGTTCATAGGCACGTATATGTAAATAATTTACATTACATTTAATTGTAAAATTAATTAACTTTTTTTAGTATGTAAATTAAAATATGAAATATATGAAAATGATATCAGTATCTTATATAAACTTCATATTTCGAGAAATTAGGGACAATGTTATTTAAGAAGGACGTGTGGAGGATATCGTTTAATCCTTTGTTAATTCTTACTTTATTTCTCATTTTGTTGCTGTATCTTGGAACTGATGTAAATCTGTTGAAATTTATTTGTATTATAGTTACTAATAGCATTGTCTTTAATTTATTGTTATCTATGCACATAAATTGTTAATAATGACCCTGAAGATGAATTTAATGTTCGAAACGCGTCGGTTCAAATAAAGAGTTTTTTCATAATACAGATACTCGCTTCTCTCTTCGCTATAAAATCTAAGTTGAAACTAAATCTTACGACTGCTCTCTTCTAACGTACGGCTGTAGCTTCTACAAAATATGAAGGATCATTATCGATATATATATTAATAAATCGATGTTTTTCCGTCAGAAATCATTTTATGCGACGAATGTAAATAAACATTTTCCATTTCTGACGAAACACGAAATGGGAATTCCTGTGTCGATAAAGTGTTCGTTTATTCTGATCCAGAACAGTTCTTTCATCCACGCGAAACTACAGTGCATCTAAAGATTCATTATAATCAACCTTGAATTTCGTTCGCTTCCTCATGTGTTGCTGTTGTATTATTTCCATGGAAGTTGTATTAATTGTCGGATATTATTTCGCTAAAATACTTCACTTTTTAGGAGAGAAAGTTTACGTACTATTTATTTAATTGGATTATTTGGATTTATTCATTCGTTTACATATTTCTTTACAATAAATAATACTTCTTATTTTATTTTATTCTAATTTTGTAGGATTAAATTCAGATACTGTAATAGTAAAAAGTGTTTAAATTTAGTAAGAAATTTACAAAAATAGAAATGTTGCTGTTGTTTAAATTCTAATAACATTATTTAGTCCTTCGAATTTAAAGAACAGAATATTTTTTGGGGAAAATTCTTACTTAATATGTAAATTGAAACAGCAGCTTGCAGAACCAATCCCTTTTATATCTTTAATAAAACTAAACAGAAAGCGGACAAAAATGCAGATATAATAACAAAATTTATGACATCTCGAATGAATTAAGATATTGAAAATAACAAAGAATAAAAAATTATGCGTATAAATAATATTTCCAAATAATGTCAATTCAAAAAATGATACATAGGCAGTTGTTTGTAATAATATAATGTTAAAGAGAACAAATTTAATTACAAAATTTTTAAAACATGAAGAAAAAGTTAATACGATCGTGAAATTTTCTTCACTTGGGTATATCTAAACGTTGAGAATCTTATTCCGTTTTTTGATGAAGAATTTATAAGTGTTAATTAAGATCTTTCTAAGTTAGACCTCACGGAATATTTAGCGAAAAATTGTTAATATTTTGATTGGCGTTCTGTCTTCACAGCTCAATTGCACTTCGAGATATATTCTACTCGCAACGGAATGAATAAATGGTGTCAAAAATTCCCATTTTTAAACTACAAACGTATTTTACTTACGAGGGAAATTGAAATGAAGGGAGGATATATTTCATTGGGTGCACATAGTACAATAAAATATTTATTTTACTTGCGCAAGAGAGAGGTTATAAAGGAAACTTTGAAGGAAAAGTTAAAGCTTTTTTAAAGACCGTATTTATCAGTATCGTCATGTATCAAATACATTATATAATATATGTTTCCATTAAATACTACATATGATTATTTGAAAAGTAGTATTTATAAAGTCTTTAATTTTTTTTATGTTGAAACAGGTTTTTTAAATACTTACGGTGGTGGAAGTGGAGTTGTGAGCAATTTTGCTCTTCTGGACCAAATCACGGCTCTCAGTTGGATCGGGGAGAACATTGGTCAATTTGGAGGCGACTCCAATCGCGTTACCCTATTAGGAAGAGATACTGGAGCTGCTTGCATATCACACTTGGCGCAAAGTCCAATAGTACCTCCAGGTAAGAACGGGAAGTAGAACAATAATTATTTTGATAAATAAATTGTATTGTGAAGTTTACAACAATTCTACAATTGAATCTTCGTAATTTAACTATAAAGATGGAAACTTTTAAATATTTTTATTCAAGAAGAATTGTAGTAATACAAATTCATCAACAATTATTTAAATAAAATCATTTCAACTGGAAGATGCAAATATGTTAATTAGGTATTATTTAATTAATATTGAGCTAACTTTGATGTGAAACGTAATCAAAGGTTCATCATGTTGTGATTCATCAATTTCAAGTTCTAAACTTAATCAATTAGAATTTTGTTGACTTCATGTTGTAACTTGAACAACAATTTTTTGGTATAAATTATCAATCATCGTTCAAGAAGTGTAAAATCAAGTAACCGAACTGTTTTTGTATTCGATATAATACTTCTCTTTTAGAATAATCTAGTCAAAATGAATTCAATTTGTGACGTACACTAATAGCAATTATATTCTGTTTGTTTGTCTCGATTTCACAACATGTTGCTTAGTGAAAATAAAAATACACCAAGTTTACTAAAATAAAATTATCAAATGCAGCTCCAAAATTAAGTATGTACTTAAGGTATTATATTGCAAGAGAGGTTAGTTCTCTAGTCTAAACGGTTTAACAATGTTATAATTATTAACTGTACAATTTTTTGAAATAAACAACATATTTATTTATAGGCGCTACCAAACAAATTAATTTACACGTCTGACAATTTATCATACGTAAAGATTGGATGGAAATTATTCAGTGAACAAGTTTTGTTACACACGATATATATATCTTGTTGCTTTATATTTATTCTTTCGATTAATGGAAAAAGTAGCAAGATATCGTGTTTAACAATGCTTGTTTACAATTTACCATTCATTAAAATTAAAACTATATTTATCTTTGTTGTATGCTTTCCTAGGTCTTTTTCAAAGAGCAGTACTTTTATCGGGAGGAGCATGGTGTCCTTGGGCACAAGTAGCCTCACCATTGAGTATCACGATAAGGTTGGCCGTTGCTTTGAACTGCCCCGTTCCTGAAGACCCCGGACAACCGAATCCTCATACGGTAGAATGCTTACGGAATGTTCCATTGACGTCACTAATGGAAGCTGCTCAAAACGTTACAGCCCCTACATTTACTCCCTCCTGGGGACCGAGTGAAGATGGTGTGGTAGTAGCGAAAGGTCGATATTCTCCAATATCTTCTCAACAAAACAGACCTCGAATCGATTGGATTATAGGCATTATTCCTAAGGAATCCTGGACTTGGCTATCTGAGCCAATGCTGAATGAAGGTGTTTCTGATGAAGACTTCGAAAAGGTCATCAGATCTTGGGTTCGAAATAATAAACAGCATCATTTAAGAGAGATAATGGCAGTTGCGGTGCAAGAATATACCGACTGGACTGTAGCTACTACTGATTCTATGAGTAAAAGAGATTTACTTCTAGATCTTCTTAGTGATGCTGGAACGATCGCACCTCTTCTTAAAGGAGCTGAAACTCTAATGGAGTCTGGAAAAGTTTTCTTTTTCATATGTGATTTAGCATCTCAACTCCATGGTCAGGTGAGCATAGATCTCGATATTGAATTCAGATTTACCATTTTTAATGACAAGAAATATAAATATATCCAAGAATATAATAACAAATGATGAAAAATATTCTATTTTTTTTGTATACCAAAATTAAGACAATATTGTTTTTAATTTATTCGAACTGTAGCGAATAATCAAATGATATTAAATATTGTTACATATTTATCGATAAATTATATCTTTTCGCACGTATGTATATTTGAATTGATTATAATATAGAGATCCGTGAGTGTTTTATTTATATTGGTACAGATGCAACAGCCTGGTTGGGAGTTATCCTTATTGTTTGGGGCAGGGATAAGTGACGCAGTTGACTCGTTAGGAACACCTGTGCCTCCTCTACCAGGTCCAGCACTGGCTCAACTCTCCGAAGATGTCATTACTCTGCTGACAAATTTCGCTAAATCAGGGTGAGATGAGACTTTGAATTTCTTTTCGACAAATGAAAAATATGAAATATTATTACTCATACTTGGCAACAGTTGATGAAAAATTCATGAAAGAAAAAAATGTGTGTAAATATTTGACCAAAATCTCTTTTATTTTATGACATTTCTCTCTATGTACTCTTTGAAGATGGGAGAAAGTTATTTATCTTCGAAATGAAAAATTGTCGCTGGAATTCATTCATTCTTTTGTTTGTTTTTTCCAGCGATCCTAATCTACCTCGAGAAAGTCCGTCTCCTGGATTTGCAGCTGTCGCTTGGCCAAAATATACAAAGGAAGAGAGAAAATATTTAACGATAGGTTAGTAATTTCAGGATATTTTAATAATATTTGAAGTGACAAATGTATTATCAGAAGGAAATTTTATTATTTGTTATCA
>JAJNBT010043236.1:0-15127 GCA_028455955.1 Notopais sp. p TS-2021 | reverse complement strand
AATAGAATGACTTCAATCTCTAACGACGACCAATGGGAATAGATTTCTACAATAAAGCGATTCTTATTCCAATCCAAATCGAGTTTATGATTCTCTCGAAAATACGTCTAATATTTCTTTATTCTTAACTTTAAAAATCGACCCAAATATTTAGTTCATTATTACATAAATAAATATAAAATGCTATATTTACATTTTTAAGACAAAAATTTCCATGACAGGAATTTTATAAATTATTGCATCTGTTATTCTTGAATTTTCAACTCAAATTAACCAGAAATGTTATTTACACACACGCATCCCTCGTAGTCTCGTACATACAGTTTATTATGCGTCAAAAATGTTTTAGTCTGCAATTCATGTAGACTTCTACAATTTCTCATGATAATTAAAATATCATTTAATCATTTATTGTTTAAATATATATTTATGACTTGGATATTTTGTAAACATAATTAAAAACAATTAAAGCAAAAACAATTATTTTGTCATTTAGTAATTGTGAAACGTAAATATTTCATTGAATCTTCTAGATATTGTTTCCCTTTAAAACTCCTTTTAAGAATATCATCTTTGATGGATATTGTTCTAGGTGGATATTGCCCTAAAGGAATATTGTCCGAGAGAGAGGATATTGTCATGAAAACAGTATAGTTGGTAATATTAAAATATTCGATTCATAGTAAATATTTATATTATAATACTAAATATATTAAATATATAAAATAATGACGATGTAAATTATATTATAAATTTATAAATTAAATATACTGGTATGTATGTAATATATATTTTGTTCCATAATGTTGTATTATTAAAATTATAATGAACAATATTACAATTTATAAAAATTCTTATATGGAAGAAAATTCAAAACCAAAAGTGTCACTTTCATAATTCAAATTTGCGGGAATCCGAAATTCTCATTTAAATTATGCATTAAAAGACTAATTTCATTTTACAAATATTGGTAAATATTTATTCCTCATTCCTATAATATATAAAAAAAAATTCCATCACTATGTTATTTTAAAATTATGTTCAATAATTTTCAGACATCATCAACAAATCAAATTAATAATTGAAATTTATATTGAAAAAGAAAAATCACTCTATATATATATATTGACAAATATTATAACCAAAGATGTTATATTACTGGGTTTGTTCAATCTGACATTAACTTCATTGTTTCTATAGAGACAATTTCCTAAGTCATCGGTTATGTTATCTGAAACCTATCTGGTTATATAGAGACATGCTTAGATCAGTAAAATAAATAGGTAATTTATAATGGTTCATTTATAATTTATCGCTATATAACTGAACGGTACCCAAGATTATATATAAAAGTTTAAATTATATTGAACTTAATTACTGATAAGATAAGACATAATTTGTTTCTGGTTATAATGATAAACATAAACTTATGTTTATTTAATCGTATCTATGTGAAACACAAACAATACATCGAAAATTTAACCAATATCTATAAGTTTTTTACTGATGGGAATCAATCTTGATCCCTATTAATGTTATATGGAGGCTACTGATATTGCATGTTATAAATAACAACATATCATTTTATATTTATGATAATGATATTTCCATATTGTTAAAATATTCTATAAATTCCAGTTAACCTTTTCTAAATTCCCCTACTGTGGTTTCATTTATTTATTAATGAAATGTTATGACAATAGCTTTCATTTATGAAACATCAGCCGGGAAGCTTTTTATTCTTTTATAAAATAACAAAACAGCATTTATTCTATTCCTTATAATTTGTATAAAATAGAGTACTGTACGTATACATACAGTATGTATATACATTAACTTTATGAACATTACGTTTCTACAATATTAAATCATGTACACTGTACAGTATCTACAGTTTACTAAAGAACTTCAATAATCTAAAATATGTATACATATAGACTGAGATTACTGTATTGCCATTCTTAAGAAAAAAATATAACAAATATTATTTTACTTGGTCGAAGCGTACGAATAGTTTTATCATTACGATCTACCAAAAAATCATATAGTAAAAATATGTCTCCTAAACAATATAAGAAAATTGATATGAAAAATACTATTATGTGTTATCAACTTATCAGAATTGGTTTAGGATATTTATTATTATAGGCTCCTCTGATTCTAATTACTTTTATGGGGGGGCAGTGCATTAGAACCACATGAAGAAACGGTATGCATGTTTTTAGGGAGCCATAAATTCTAGTTTAATTTTATCTAATTTCTAAACTAAAATTGGTATATCGTATATAAATAAAAATACATTGATCAGTTTCTCTGCATGTGATTCTAAGTTTCTGTCCCCAAAACATTTTTTTTTTATTTGGACAAAAGAACACAAAATATTTTGCGAGCGCAATAACTATACCGATCTGTGTATCCGATGAAAGATTCGATATCATTGGATTAGATTTCCATCAGTGTTTGTCAGAACAAATTGAAGGCATTCTATTGGATCACAGTACAAATTAGTATAACGGCATATTGCACACGAAAATAGGCCTAATATCCATATTTATTATTAAGTTATGAATATTGTCCAATATTATACAGATTTGACATAAATCACGTGAAGTGGTTACATTTTTATTTAAGTTCTAATTAAGCTAGCTATAATATATTTATATAGGCTAATAGTTAATTTTACTAATAATTATTAAAATTCAATACAAAGAAAATAAAAAGTATAATAGAAATAGTTACATATTTACGAATATTTTAGATCATGCACAAAATAAATATTTGTTCTTATACATAAAACGGTAAATGGGAAAGAATTCAAATACTAGAATTTCACCATAGACATAATACATCCAATTTTAAGCAAACTGCAATGCAGATAGATCATTCAAACTATGAGAGTAGAAAAAACTGACTTTCAAGCTCTGTTGGCTTGGTGAAATCAGTCGTTACTTCTTGGGGTTTCTCAAAGAAATGCTGCTACAATTGACGAAAGATCAAGAACTTGGCTCAGTTTTGACAAATTTCACTATTGTCCTGTTACATTTTTTTTTCTCAATACTAAATGTTGATGCAAATAGTAACTATTTAATGCTGTTTCATGTACACCATTGTTTGGAACGCAGATCTGCCAAAATACGTAGAATTTGATTTAACAAATGTAATATTTCAAAATAATATCTTTATTTATTGAATTCAGTGTGACAATCGTCTATTTAGAATATGAAAAGTTTGAACAAAACCAGCGATGTCACTTAAATACGGAAATATAAAGTTTAATATACAAATATTAAAATAGTTCAATACCCATAAAATATTAAAATTCCTGTGGTCTAAAATTCACGTTCATTAGTCTGATGTTTGATACTGTATGTTTCTTAGAAAATAACACGATGAAATATACGTCTGTCAGTCGGAATTTTTTTACTTTGTATGCCAGATAATTTACGTCCATTGGCATATAGCTGCCTAACATTTGTACAAATGGAAATTTATAAGCAAGTTTGTACGCCAAACTTTGCTGTTTAATAATCTTTCCATCTAGCAAATATTGGAATTATTTTCATTATAAGAACTTACCTTCAACCAATATGAATACGAAGCATTAATTATGTTTTAAATTGATAATCTTTATTTCAAAAATTATTAAAACTGTTTAATACATTATCATATCAGTACCTTAGTTACTAAACAAAATTGTTACAATTAGTTAGCTTATTAAAAAAACACAATATTGTAATTTAAGGTTGCGGTTCCTATCATTTTTTATAAGAATATTAAACAACAAACATATATTTTTCTCAGTTATTTTATGAAAATTCAATAACATTCTAATTTTTAGATACTACTGAAATTTTCATTTTTGTAATCTGCAGCAGCAAATTTTGACGCATATATTTCTTGCTTGCTTATTAAAACGAACGTACAAATGTTTGATTTATAAGTTTTCATACAATCGTTTGCGTACAAATTTCTGGCGTACAAATATTGACCTACACAATTTCGGATACCTATCTTTATATGCATGACCAGTTTAATGGCATTATATATAAGGCGACGAATTTGCTTAATTATGTATAGAACTAAAGTTAGACAAAACTTTCACTAGGTCTCCTAGTACATGGACCTTTATTTCTAGACTGGTGGGTGAAAGTTGTGTTGAAAGGAACACTGTATGAAGCTACGGAAGGCAGCAATTGGCTCATAGAAGACGAAGAAGTAGAATTAGATGCTATGTGTGGGGGATACTCGCAAGGCGGGGGTCCTCCAAATTCAGTCCCCATTTCAGTTGTCTGGCCGCTGCCTAAAGAGAAATTTGGCGGCAGTGTCCCGCATGCCATCCGACGTTCGTAATTGGCGTGGGGCAACATCCTACTGAAGGAAGAAGTGTTATCGAGTTTTGAAGGAATTGAATGATCACTTCTAAGCAATGAATGGCAAGAGAAGTTGTGTGCCGTGTTCTCTTCCATGGGATGCGTAAAAACATGGAAATCCTACAACAAAAAAACAAATTACAAATTAAATGCTATTCAAAAACGAAGCACACTGAACAACCAAATATCACATAAACGAAGCTAACTATTAAGCACAGACTACATACAATATATGTTCAATTTTGTTATTGTATATTACATGTTGTTGGAGAATCTCTAAATAGGAATCAACGTTTTCCCCAAAGTCATCAGACTCGATAATAGTAACTTAAAATTATTGACAATATTCGATTTGGATTTTTGAGGAAATTTGAATTTAAATTGGTTGTTGTGAATGTTAAATAGTTTATGAAATAATGATACTTTTCAGATATCGTAATTATATCATAAGAACAGATTAGAAATTTTGATTATTGACATATGAATATATATAATGATTTTACAATACATAGATTTATATATTCAGATTCTATCGGATTTACTCCTATTTTCTCGAACTTACTAATTTTTTTATGATTCGTATCTAGGAAATGATCGTTACAAACAGACAAACATACATTATCTGTGTATATAAAGATATGTAGCATTTTGCTAATATTCAAATTATTATATTAAAAATGGATTGTTAATTTAATAAAAATATTTATCATTATTCACTTTAACTATGATTTGTATTTACAATTATATCTAATATTTTGTTTCCATTTTGAAAAACTAAAAACTAATAGTTTCCATTTTTGAAACATATAGTTTTTAGTTTCAAAACTAATTGTTTCCATTTTTAAAACTAATAGTTTTATTTTAAAAACTAATAGTTTTCATTTTCAAAACTAATAGTTTTCTTTTTTAAAACTCAATTTACTAATGAACATCTATTCATAAAACGTGCCATTCCCATATGATTTGAATTCCAATTATAGATACACAGATGATTAGTCGTCTGTATGCATAGCGGCTGTCTTATATTTGGTTGGACTAAACACACATCATTTATTCAAGAAAGATACGATGTATTTTTAATTAGATTTCGCTGGATAGAACAGCAACACAGATGCGGGATAATTAGAAAGTAACCAAGTTTAATGGGAACCACAAAAGTAACTGAAAACAGATTACAATAACACATTCTGGTTTCCGATAGAAATCTAAATTTAGAGACAAGGAAAATGATCATTATTATCGGTGATGAACTTAAAGATTTCATTTAACGAAATTTATTGGAAATATTGTAACGAATTTATTTATTTACCACTTCAGATAGAAAACTAAATTTGATATTAAAATGTTTATTATCTGATATTATTTATTGCTATTTAATTAAACAAATGGAAATGTATTGATCTAATTTTCTTTCATGAGCGATTGAATTTGCTTTTTGGGTTATAATGTTTGGGTCACACTGTTCTTCGTTCCGAATATAATTTTTCAATTTTTGAAGAGAATTATAAAATTATGAAATAAAATACTGTATTTAATTTTTTGACGGTGCGAAAAAGTTTATTGTTATCATTATATAGTCTATTAATGATAGTTTTAAATAAAAAACAATACTACACATGAACGTGTAAAGTCTGCTGATAAAGGACTCTATTTCGATTACTCTTCTTTTATATTACAGTAGTATAAAATAAATTGATAGGATTATACAAAATCTTGATTATAATAAGTTTCCTCTGGATTCTATAGATAAGACTATTTGTTCGTTAGCTAATAAAAGTTTTACTGTAAAAATCAAGATATACAAGATAATTTAAATACTGTTGAGTTTTTTCACTGTTCATATAATATTCTCAGAAAACATTTAAAACTAGTTGATGTAAATAAGAATATTAAACTAAGTGTTTACTTTAAGCCTAAGAAGCTTTCATCATGCTTTTCTGTGCGAGTTAAAGAGCCTTGTATCATCCGTCATGGACTGGTGTATAATTTTTCTTGTTCTAAAGATAGGTGCAATGCATATTTTATTGGTTACACTATGAATAAACTGTTGACTCGGGCTAAACAACATAAATAATCAAATAGTAATATTTACCAACATTACGTTAACGAACATACAGTCAACGTAGATCAATCAATTACGAACTGTTTTGCCATTCTATGGTCAAATTTCAATTATAGAATAGTTGAAGCTTGATTATTGGTGAATATAAACTACACATTAATGTTAGCTATAACGAAATGTACAGCGCATTACATATTTTTTAGTGAATAAGCCGCTAATCTGACTCCGTTAACGTGTGTATATAATACACTGTAAAATATATATTCACGATTTATTTACTTTCTTAGCAAATACCACTTAAGTACCCTAATTCAAATTATATTTCAAACATGAATAATGTAGGATTGATACATGAATTCAAGAGGATCAGCTACTTTTATGTCCATAATTTTATGAAAGATCTTCTTCAAACGGCAAGATTTTCATTAAAACATGTTTAAACGCTTGTAAACGTTTTATATGAGTTTGATTTACGCTGAATGTTTTACAGTATATATGAATTTCGTAATCTTTAAAAAAATTATAAGCTTTTATGTTTACAAATCTTTATTTTAAATATTAAATACATTTTGTCATTTAGTTTCTTAATACGATTCAGTGTCTTGTTAGAGTCGAAAGCGTTCAGAATATTAAAAATTGTGTTAAAAGATTGTATTGTCTTTATATCTAAAATTATCATCAATGACTAATTAGTGACCGCAAGAAACTTTTAACACAGTCAAAAAAATTGTCTAAACAGTATATTAAATGTGAAGCTGATCTTATGTTTTTAAAATTATTAAATAAAACAAATGCAAGTTAGAACTTTATAATGAATATAAAATCTTAAATGTTTTAGTAGTGACCATTGACTCAATGGTTTAGCCATTTATAATGACCAACACTGGTCACAAACACAATATGTTTTTCCGACGATACATATATGCGACTTTCATAGGAATTCTCTATGAAAGATAACATGACTTGAATTTTCAATGTAGAAAGTAACGATTTCCCGGACCTGTTGAAGATCTTGGCCGAGTGGTAGAGTTTTCCCATCAGTATTAAAGACAAATTTTGACGTAATCGTGATTCCTCAGAGAAACGAGGCCATCTTGTCATTATGAATAGTTCTGAATAGAAGTCTGGAAATTACATTCAAACATCACTTTTCAAATTCAGAAAGTGAGCTCAAATTATAAACCCAATTATACATGTTAATAGTCAGTATTTTAACTAACTCATACATAAAATAGAGTTAAGGATAATTTTTTTTAAAGTATTTCTGGCATTAATCGAAATCAATATTGTATGGACTATAACGTATTGACTATAACATATTGACAATAGCGAATTGAAAATAACCTATTGATTATAGCGTATTAACTAACGTATTATTGACTGACGTATTACTGTCTAACGTATTATTGACTAACGAATTATTAAAGAACGTATTATTAACTTACATACTATTCACTATAACGTAATTTTGTCTAAAATATTGAAGACTATTTGGCACCATGTGTTCTGACACCAAATTTACACAAAACCATTTGTAACAGATTATTTCATATTGCACAATATGAACATTTACAATGTATTAGCACATCATCTGTGGGGATAACATAAGCATAATCTACTAATAAATTAATCAAAATCATATCAGAACAACGAATTTATTGAATTTATAACAGATAAGTTATATTTAGTGTGGCTGAAATAGACTTTGGTCACCGTCTATATTGACCATTAATAAGTTCTTGTCAACAAGAAATGATCACCCGCATGACGATTATGATATTTTCGTAGGTGTAAATCGATAAGATAGAAAGCGTAATCATGCATAGTCTGACTCAGACTTCAATCACAACAATCATGCAGCCACCTACCACTGTATTAATGTTTTATATGTTCTCAACTCAACATTTTGGTTATCAGTAGTCAAACATAACACAGAGTACAGTGTATACCAACACTAGAACACAACTATACTTACTTTCATGTTTTGAGAATTTTTGTTCTTTAAAATGCCACTCGGTTTAACGCTATGTGGATCATAATCTGTGAGCAGAAAAAAAAATTATTTTCTAGTCTTTAATTATTCCACTTGCTGATACTTTACGTGAATAGATAATTCATGGCCAAGAATAATTCATTCCCATGGGTAATTCATACCCAAACAAAATTTAAATTATTATATTAAATAAATAAAAAAAAAATTCGCTTCTAAAAGTATATATACACAAATTGTAATAAATGAAGTTTTACCTTTGATAAAAGTGGAAACTCCGTCCCCCAATCTCTCGCAGAAATTGTCTTCCATTTGAGGACTATCGAAGTCAGACTGATACGTCACTTGTTTTCGCACTCTTCCTGACGTCATTTCAGTTTCTGACGAAAACTTGACGCTTTCGACAGGTGTACAGACGTCTGGTTCACAGCACATGTCCACAGATGTTCCATATTCAATTTGCTGATTACTGGATCTCAATAAGGCTGATGTACATTCTTGCTGCTCGTCTAAGATTTGGTTTTCATCTTTAGCACCGATGTTTGAGGAAGTTACGGCAGTACTGGAGACTTTATTGCTGCTTTCGGTTCCTTTCCGAGACTTTCGACAGCGGTTTCTGGCAGTGACTATTAAAACACTTACTAAAATTGCTAGAGTTACGACAACACCCAAGAAAAGAGCGATCAAAGTGGAAAAGCCGGCTGGATTTCTATCATCAGTGGAATCTAGAAAAGAAAACATATAAATTCATTAATTTAATAAATAAATGCTTCTTTCATTCTATGTAAATTTACTGTAAAAATGTATAGAAATTCCTTTGTCAGTCTTTTCATCGAAAACATTTTCGTAACGGCCTTCTCATCAAATGCTTTTTCGTTGAACGGCCTTTTCGACGAATGATTTTTCGTCAAAATCCCTTCTCATCGAAATAAAAAATAAATTTCTTAAAATTAAATTTATTTTTATATATTTTTCATTTTAACATCAAAAGAAAAATTGGTTAGGAGTTCTATTTATGCACCTGCTCTTTTGTCACAATCTCCTAGATGGTATAATAGTATTTTTTACCTGTTTTTATCATTTCATAATGTTAGAATCATCTAAAATAATTCAATTGTAAAGTATTTAATCTATTTAACCGAACAATTATTATCTTAGAACAAATGTCGAAAATTAAATTACTTTTAGCTAACCTTACATGTAACAATTGAATTATTTTGATCATGGCAAACAATTAGTCACGTGATATCAGGAAAAATGGATTAGTCTGAAACGTCCGTAAACGAAAAGACTAAGCAACAAGAATTCAAATTGTCTTTTTGCAGTGACTAATAAATCTCCGTTACTTGCATTTATATGAAATGCAAACCCACGACCTCAGACTCATTTCTCAATTATATGAATGTATTTTCATTAAACTGATAGTTTTTTAATCCAGAAATTCACTTTTATTGAAATTAAATCTTAAGTATGAGTACATTCATCGAAAATATGAACTGTATAAACAATGTTTATTTATTAAGCATATATTGTATGTGTATCTATATAAAATGTCCTGTATTTTAATACATATTTGTATCTATTATTATTACCGTATGGAATTAAAAAAATGTAATACACATTTCACCAAATATATTAAAATAAACTAACAAATATTCTAAGTAAAAAATGTCAGAAATGTGTTAATTAAATAAATATTTTAATAATATCGAAATACTGATTGAAGGAGTGTTATTTGTTGTCACAAATAATAATTAAACAATCCTAGGATAAAATTAGCTAGATCTAGAATGAATGTTTTTTTCTTTGCTTCTGCATTTGAAGATATATTTATGATCAACAACTACTGAATATAACTTAAATTTGGATACAATAATGTAATATCCCAATTCAATTTACTTAATAATCAAGAAAGTTCGAGAGTTTCTATCAAACTAATATTTATTATAGTTTCTCCGAAGATATTATAGACTTTCATTACTACATTTCATTACACGAATATTTGGTTAACTCTCCATATTATGTTGAAATAGAATCCTTTTCAAATGATTTACATCCATTCTACCTTTTTGTCCTCCATTATAATCAGTACAATGTTTCTACCCTTATTAAGCCATAAATATATGAAAGGCATTTAATTAAAAAAGTAATAAAATCTAAAAAATAATTTATATATTGAAGTTATTAATATACTTTTTTTTTTTAATAAACTAAATAATAAATCAAACTTTTACATAGAAATTTGTATCTGCTGAAGACTTTTCAATATACTCTTATATATATAGTAAAAAAACATTTCTTTTGTTATAAAAGATGATTGTAATATTAAGTAATTAATTGTTAATTTTAGGAATAGTATATTGTAAATAAAGAGTTTATAAATTAAATTTATTAAGTTATTTCGTATTTTATATCATGTAAATATTTTAGTTCTTATATAGCACTCGTTTAATGTGCATTGAGTTTAACTTCATTACACTTTATATTATATATCTTATTTAGTTACAGTAAATAAACCGCATGGTATAATATGATTTTCTACGAATATATTTAACTATAAATCATTGATAAAAACAGTTTTATTTGCATATATTTTACTAGAAGGAAAGTATTTTTTTAATAGCTCTTTAAATTGTTGCAATATTTTTATCATATTTGCTGAAAATATACTGAATTTTTATTTTTTTATAAATATATAAGAATGAATGATCTGTAGTACGAGTACATATTTTATGATTTAAATTGAACACTCACAATTTAGTAAATTGCAAAAGAAATTATGTCACAGAGACGTAAGTAGCAACTAGTCGAACATTTATCTTAGAACAAATATACTAAATGTTAAAGATTAAATTATTTTTCGCAAACCTTGCATGCAACAATTTCATTATTTTGATCGGGGCAAACAATTAGTCGCGTGATATCAGGGGGAAAGGGATTACTTTGGAAATTAAAAAATTAACATCTATATTCGAAGGGTTGGTGGAGTTGAATGGTAGGGGAGATATTCCGCTTCTCTATCTTACTCTATTGTACGAGGAGAGTTATACAAATTTAAAATGAAGACTGATTATAGTCTTAATTGTTAATTACAGAAAGGATATATCATTTAATAGAGAAAATTAATTAATATAAATTTAATTAGAACAACGTCCATGTATTTTTAAAAATATGTACAATTATGAACAATAAGTCTACGGGTATTACAACCAGTATTTCACTAACTCTTATAAATTCCATAGTTTTATTGTTGGTCCATTTATAAATAATAATAAATTTCCATTAAAATGGATAATCCTTTCAAAAATAGGTCAACCTCGTTAATATTTCCTTTAATTATCACAACTATAGTAAAATTAAGATCATATTAATGTAATTAAAATATATTTTTCATGTTATAAATATAAGTAATACTACACAAAATCCGACGTATAGGATTCAGCGTTCAACCGTTTTATATATTGGAATTAACGTAATCGTAGTGATCATTATAGATGATGATTGATCTGGAAACATTAAATGAGTTAAAAATAAATAGATGATCTAAGTTAACTGCAGTTAGCAGAGTAAGCCAATGTGAATAGCAAACACGTCTATATACATAGGCTTTAATGGGAAAACTTCCCTTATCCTTGTCTTAATTAGTAAAGTTTTTTTAATTGAAAGTAAAATGACTTCCAACACTTTCCTGACTGAGGTTGACAGAGATCTTAATTGTTACTTTAAGTTATACATTACATACAACACTTTCATCGAGATTTTAAAGGAAAAAAATCATTCCAAGTTACATCAACTGGCAACACTTCTGTAAAATAATTTTACGCTGTTTTCTAATAATTATATTTCAGAACAATACATGATTAATATTCATTATGAATCATATACAATTAATGAATAAGCAACATTTGTATTAATTATTGAATATTTTTTTAAATGTTTATTATATTTAATCAAGTTATTATTTTTCAAAGGGTTTTACTATGTTGCAAATGAAGCTTTAGGTTAATGGATTATTTAGTGTGGACGCAAGGTAATATCGCTTCAGGGAACCAAGGCCCTCATTAAAAATATAATGTTTTTGTAAAGGGAAATGTGCATTTAATAATTATTCAAGTATCAATTCCAAGCACATTTTTATTTCGAAATTAAAATAATTCAAAATTCCCCCCATGAGACTGTCTCTAACTTTTCAAAACAATTTCGTATACAAATTAATTTATTACGAAAAAAGTTTAAATTGAAAAATAGGTCAGGTTAGGTTAGGCAATCGGCGTATTTTCGTGGTATCTATTAACCCGATCAGTATTGGAATATGAATCGCTTTATCATATTCATGTTTTTAAAATAATTAACGTATCTTATTGACAGACTTTTTGACTTGCTTATTCCGATAAAGTTAGGTTATATAGTGAACAAGAAAATACATTTATCTTTGTAAAATTAATCCAGTAATTTATTATTTTAGATGAATTTTGCCTGTTGACGAATTTTCCCTGGATGATAGTGAGACATCCCCAGGTCGATGGATTAACACTATTTTGCAGTGATATTGATTAAACTCAATTGGAATTAGTTTAAATATCATCCTATGTTGTTTCAAATGTTCTTTTATGTTCAGTATAATATTTAAGTTAATTATTAGGCTGCGTAACCTAGTCCTTGTAACGCTTTATTAACATAATTTTATTTAATTTTAAACATATTTTCATAATAAATCCTCTCTCCCCTCCCTCTAACAAAAATAATTTTTTTCATAAAAAAAATCAAACAAAACTGAAATAAAATATGAATTTTCGCATCGAAATTTTCGCAACTTCATTAATTGAATAATGATGATAGTTTCTACTTACTCATTATAATTAGACATGTAATTTTAATTATCGTGCTATAGGCAGTATCTAAAAAATAAATATTCATCATTAATTAAAAAGACATACCGGCCTCATTAAATATGATCCGTTATATGCTTTTATCATTTATTTTGCTGTTTCAGAACATTGGCATTAATAAATCATTTTTACTTTGATATTTACAGTTTATTTTCGTATTTGATAACATAAATTATTTTCGCATTTTAAATAACATTCGAAATGCGCTAACGGAAGAATAATGAGACAATGTAAATAGCATCTTTATGTAAGATGTTAACAGAGATGGTTTTTAAAAAATACTGTAATTAATTAGCTTCTCAATAATTAAAATATCTTGTTTATATTATTTCTAACTTAATGAGAAAAACATTACGCTGTTTAACTATTTAGTAATATTACGTACGTTTCTTATACCAAATTAACACATATCTGCAATTTCAGTAACGTTGTTTGTCTTAGGAAGAAATAAGCAAAAAAAGCCGGTAAATATTTAAACATATTTACAGTCTATTAAATAAGTATATATAACCCGAAGTTTATCATCAGGGCTATATTGCTACTACAGAAAGTATCTGAATAATTATATACAGCCGTATTAATCTACACTATCTCTTTTATTGATCAGTATACAAGTTTATTTAATCATTTTATTAGTGTGATATATTATGTACAAACAAAATCACCCTGATGATGACCTTTGGGAGTCGGGACTATATATACTTGCTTAATGAAATGTAAATATTTTTCAATATTTACTGAGTCATCTCTTCATCCGAAATGCAAGCTTTCTAACAACGAACCGATTCATCAATTATTTATCCACTTTTGTAAGGGGCCAACCTTCAAAAAATTATACAATGTATTGAGTTGAACCTGGGTTACTCTTGTATCAGGCGATTACCTTTACCAATACATTACAGAGGACATGAATATGTTTTACAATAAGGATAAGAGATTTTCGTTGTCTATTCAAAAGAAATAATTAAAAAAAATTTGACTATATTTAGAATACTCACCCATTCTGTTTTCTGCTACTTTTAACGAATATCCCTCTAATATATATGGTGTGCTTCTTCCTTTGACATTGACTGTGTAAACACGAATGATGTAGTCCATACCGGGAGCTAGATTGAACACTGTGAACTCAGGACTTTGCGAGCTGTGATTGGCCACAATCTCACCGGTACCTCGTTCGTAAACCTAAAATAAAATGACGGTTCGAAGATATTATTTAACAAATTGAACATACTGAAGACGTATCGGCGCTTTCTTGATATATTAAAAGATACATCATCGCTTTCGAGAGACTCGAATATTTGCGAATATTTTACAGGAAATTAAAAGAAAAATTGTCAAGTCGAATAAGTTTTTTCGCACATAAAAGTTGACCGTAATTGCGTTTTGGTTATATCGTAAATGGAAAAAAAAATATTTGCTAAAAGTTATTTTAAAATAGGATTTATTTTTGTAGATTTCAAATCACAGAATGGTTGGATTGGTGACTAAATATCTTCGGATAGATTAATTTTTAATCAATATTTTGATCTATAAGGCTTCACCATTAAAAATAATAATTTAACTGAAATAATATTTTACGGCATTAGTAGAATTAAAGTCTTAATTTGAGGATCGGTCCATAAAACTTCTTTATCAATCCGATTGAAGAAAATATGCTCCACATTTGAGCTTGCATATATATTATTCATTTGTCCATAAAAAACTAACCTAATTTTTAGCTAAATCGTTCGATGATTTAATAAAAATGTAATAATTAATATTTGATATTTAATTATATGACAATTAAATTTTATTGAACCGTGAAAAAAACCATTGC
>JAJNBT010043045.1:0-11045 GCA_028455955.1 Notopais sp. p TS-2021 | reverse complement strand
TATTGAGGAAATCGACTCTGATTGGTGCTCATCAGCGGTTGAAGGTTTTCTATTGGTGGATAATATTTTTGACAAGTCTATTCTGATCCAAATCGGTTTTATTTAGTAGACGCGAAAATACGCCTAATGATAATTATTAATATTGACTTAATTGACGTCTTTTAGGTTCCGATAAAGAAAAATTGATGGAAAACATTCCTGAATCTCGAGTAAATGTCGTTCATCCCAACTATTTTAATGGCGATTCGCACTCACATATTCGTCCAGCGATAGACGATTTATTACGAACTTTCCCGACCCAATTACACGCAAGATTTATTCACTTCAAAGGCAAGTATTGGTTCAAATAGTTTGATTATTAATTTATCAATTTTAGGCTCGGCTCGTATTTCGATAATTATTTATTATTTTAGGCTATACGGACATGCAAAATTCCCAGTTCTACTTAACCTCCATTAAGAAGATATTTAAACTCAATGATGGACTTCACAAAAAGGTACGAGTCATTTAATTAATTAAGCGGAGCTAGTGCAGATAAAGGATACCATATATTTAGGGTGTCATATCTACAGGTGAGTTTAATTCTATGTTCACATTTGATTTAATCATTATATATAGAAAACATTCAGTTTAATAAAGAGAAATTTACCTAAGATAATAAATTAAAAATCTTTCTGTATATACTGTATAACCATTATAATTAATTAAAATCTTCTAAAAATATATACAATTGACTGGTTTTAAAGTAGAGTTTCGAATAGTGGAGTCAACTTGGGAGTTACTAAAATGGTGATTGTACAGTGTTATAAATTAAAAAAGTAAATAAGCAGGGAACCCCATGACTTTAAACATTATTTATATATAATTTAAATAATGGAATACATAAGTAAAGTGTTTTATTTTCAGGCGATGTCTTATTTGGAAAGTGTCTCGAAGAAGTTTCGCAATGGTGCTGGAAACATAACATTTGTTGGCTTCCATATTAGAAGAGCAGACTATGAAAAATTTTACAAGGTATAACAAGATTTTTTACGCTGGAAATAATTATCCAAGCAAGGTCAATTAAACATGATGCCATGGATTTTATATTATATTATATATATTTTATATTATAATATTTTTAAAGTCATCTTTGATTAAGCACAATATTCTGTTATTTTTTATATAACATATCTTGAAGTTTTTCGTGGGATCTAAAGGGGAATATAATATCTCCAGTAGAGAATTTTAGTAATTTAAATAAAGTCATTACGCAATCTTCCAAAATATAATTGTTGCAATATTTCGACTTCTTCAAGAGTAATTTTCAAGCTACTAAATTTTGATGGTAAAATAAAATAAATGTAGCAAAATCGAATATTTCGTATGTTTCTTAGAAAATATTAAATTTATTTAAAAGAGATGTACCATTAATTTTAGAAATATTGGAATGTTTCGAGAGAAACTATGAAATAAAAACTGATTTTATATTAAATTAAGGTATATATATTAAGAAGCGATAAAGTTTGGATACTGGGAACAAATGTAATAAAATTGCTGAAATCTTTAGGAATTATGTTCATTCTTAGCTTGTGGTGTTCCTATTGTATACAATATTGACTATTTAATAGCATTTTTTGTTATAGATTAGGTGAGTTGAATTAAGACACTAAAGAATACCATCATTTAAATTGATGGTAGTTTAATATTTGATTGCAGAACTATTCTGGACTAGAGCTACCTGGTATTCCGTACTACAAGAAAGTTGTGAATTACTTCAGAAGAATGTTTTCCAATCCAGTATTCATTCTTTGTTCGGATGACGAATCTCATTTGAGAGCTTCCTTTTCTACGGATAATCACGACATTCATATCAAAAGTAAAGCTGACAATCTGGTCACCAAGTATTAAATTATTGATATCCTAACATCTGAATATTTAGAAAGTTACAATTTTTGCGAATATTTTATTTAGCTTCTTTCTAAGTTTCTTCTAATCTCAAGATGGATGTCATAAAAATTCTTAAGTTTTCTAATTAGGAAACTGAACAAACTTTTAGAAGCTTAGAAAGAATCTAAGTAAAATATGTCAAGAAATTGTTCGACATACAAGTTAATATAAATCTTAATATATTTCAATGATTTAATGTTTTAATTTGATAAACAATGTACTTTATTTACAAGAACCATTTTAATCGTGTAATTTTTAAAGGAAGAGGAACTCCTGAGGAGGACTTTGCAGTTCTCGCTTCTTGCGATCACTCCGCCATGACGGCGGGGAGTTACGGCTTCTGGGCTTCCTTCTTCACGAAGGGAATCAAAGTATATGCTGCAGCAAAAGCCACAAAGATCAAAACCTTCATGAATAATAACAATGGACTGAAGGATTTCATTTCGATAGACACAGACTCTTGAGACGGGAATTGTGTGGTTCAAAATGTTACACAAAATGGCACAAATGTTAGACAAAAGTGGCACAACCATGATAAATTTAGTATTCGCGGTTCAATGTTCCTCACAAATATTTTGTACAAATTGAAAACAAAAATTATCTGCAGAAATTATATCAAAAGTCAACACTGACAATTTTCACCACTTTTAATCTACTACTATTAAACTGATTTTAATTATACGCACAAGTAGTGTTAAGAAGCAAGATGTTGTGGGGTAAAATGGTAGTTCGTTTTGCATCATCAAGAAGCCCCGGGGCAACTGTCGTTAAAATATATGATAGTGGTGACTTGGTGACGTCATACTAATCTCCCATTTCTTCCTATATATACCATTTTGACACTACCTATACATAGAAATACATTAGGCGTATTTTCGTGACCACTATAAACCATTCTGGATCGGAATAGACTTGTTAAAAATATTGTCCACCAATAGGAAACCTTCAACCGCTGATGAACACTATTCAGAGTTGATTTCCTCAATAAAGCGATTCTTTTTCCGATCCAAATCGGGATTATAGTACACACGAAAATGCGTCTATTGATTCTAGCCTAACCTAACCTAGGAAATATTTTTTTTAATAAATTATTTATAATTCTGCAATATTTATATTCTTTTTTATATTAGAATAAATATTTTTCTTTACGTATATTTATTCCTACAGTGGATGAAAATAGTGCCTGGCGAAAAGACGTGAAACGATGTACTATAAATCATATTTTAATTTATGAGATATATTTCAAAAATAAAAATAATTTTTGCATTAAATTATGTGTGAACAAACATTCTATCAACTAACTTATCTTGTCTTTTTAAACATTTGAAGTCCATTTTATATATTTTAGAAGTCCATTTTATATAATCATAGGTATTGTATAAATGTTTAGCTAACAAACGTAATTGTATGGAGGTCTACCAAAATAATTTTGTGCTCTGTGGGGGTCCCGAATGGACAAAGGTTGGGAACCATTGCTATAAATATATGCAGTATATATATTATATAACCAGTGTGAGTATCTCTGTCTATAACGCTGATGTCATATACTGTTAATAAAACTAAGAATTATCTTGATAAGGAAAAGAAGTACAAAAGACATCTTTTCAACTTATAATTTTTCAACGTTTCGAGTTCATAGACTCATCTTCAGGAAAAATAATATTGAAGCAATAGCTCAAAACATGAATAAACTTCGTATCAGTTATAAAAAAATTATCTCCATAACCAATTAATTCCATATACAAATAATTTTATAGATAATTAATATGTATGGTAGTTTTATTAGGCTAAATTAGGTAGGGTTAAGTTAGACCTCATGCAGAAAACCCTTCGCAGGGATACCAAAATATATCGGTCATAGATCAGCTATCTCTACTGATATTAATAAAATTTCACCATTGGACCTAATTTTAAAGATTCGAAATAAAGTCACCCGAATGAAATGACTTGGTAAAATTCAACCAAAATATCTTCTTTGTCATTTATTAAACCGACTTCAACAAAACTGCGAGATTAATGAAGATTTTTTGGGCTGGAATCAAAAGAAGAAAATTGGAATTTCGGTCTAAAATGTGATTTTTTCTTCATCTTTTATTAATGATGAGAGTCTCTCTATTGCTTAATATAAAGGCGGTGATGCTCTTATTTTTAAATCCAAAATCGTCATACCTGGATCGCGGCTTTCTTAAAAATACAAAAAGTCTCCAATGGAAATCATGAAATCTACATATTTCTTGGTCGCATGAATGACTACAGTGATGTATAGCACGATAATTGCTTACCGTTAAATATATTTTGACAAATTAATTACAGTTATGCACTAAATTAAGAATCAATTATTTTTTTCACGATAACTAAATCTAATTAGATTTATTGTTTTAGTCAAGACTGAGGAGTCGAAATCAGGGAAAACAACCAGAATTCGGCTCTTTCTTTAATGAAACTTTCCCCATAATTTCAATTTTAATAAAATATTTAATACAAATATTGAGAAAGAGTTAGAAAAGAAATTACTTATAATTTTGTTTCTTTAAATCCGCAGATCTATATTTAGTTCCTCAAAACATTGATTTTTCTTTCAAATGACGCAATCTATGACGGACCACAAAGTGTTGGCACCCACGACTATATATCGCGCCCGTTGAAAAGTGTCTCAATCAAGATAAAATATATAATTCAAGTCATAGGACCTGCATTATATAGAGATAAGAAAATAATTTTATCATACGTATAGATCCAATTTCTCATTGTACATATTTTGACCTTTATTCTATACTAATAGGATCAAATATTAACAGAGAGATATGACCCTGTCCCAGGTATCCTTGGACCACACACAGTTCTGAACGGACGCTTTAAATCAGAATTTTACATAGGTGGGATATCGCCCCCTTGGCGCTAAAATAAATATAATCTTAATAGAAATTGTATGTAGAAATTAATATATATATAGAGTTGTCATTGTTAATGAAATATTTCTCTAAATCAATCGTCAGAGCCCGTAGTTATGAAACTTGTTGGATTCTTCGACTTAAGTGTGTCAATAATTTGGTTATTTTCCGAACAATAGAAGTAGCTTTAGGAGCGATGGAAGAAGAACAAGAAGAACACCTAATCGAGGTAGGTGAAGTCAATATAAAAATTCTTTTGTTTCTCTAATAGAATTTAACATATCAAAAGAACTCATTTGCATTTCCATTGCGTACTTTGCATAACTTTTGCATCGAATTTTTCGTTAAAGATGACAGGATGTTTGGATTATCTATAATGCAAACTTACTTTAATGCAAACACGTGAATCCTTGAATGAAATTTAGGCACGATGCCTAGAAAATATTTAAAAATAAAAAAATCGGCAATTTAAAAGATTTCGACTTGGCCTATAATGATTTTTACCTAATACAACATGATTGGCAACGCAACTGCGTTCAATATCGAAAAATTATTAATTTTCAGATATCATTCGAATCAATTTACTTTATTTCTTGAATTGATTTCGGATTTAAATATAGACATATCCTCTTCATTGCAATCTGTGATTTTCATTTGCAAATTATTTTAAATCAAAAGTAAAAATAAAACAATTCTAGTGAATTAATTATTGAAAATAATCTCATTTGATTATTTATTATATAATTATCGTGAATCGACAAAAAAAGTACAAGAAAAAACTATTCTATACCTAACCTAACACTGTTTCTTTCTATATGGTGCGTCAATAGCGCACTTATTTTTGAAAATTACGCAGTTACCAAACTTTAAAGCGGGTTTCAGGTAAAATATGACTTTTTTAACTGGACCATTTTATCTTGTGTACATTCATATGTCGGCTGATGGCACTCCAGAAGTCCCTTTTTTAATTTGAGAGAGCCTTTTCATCAATAATGTTGGTATGTACAGAACCTATAAAAGAAATAAGTCTTCAAAAGAAATGTATGTGTATATAAAATGTTTTCCCTTTCGAGCGTATTTTGTTAAAACGCAGAAGGCGTTTGATCTAATTGAATGAGAGGGTGCTGAAAGAACCTAATCAGTCCGGTTGTCCCACTACCCTTTGATGATGAATCCAAACTTGGACCTGCAACTTGTCTCAAAGTTTTTAAGATCATTTCGAGCTTCATTTAAGGACAAAGGCACCGACAAACTTCCACTTCAAAAGTCACGTAAGAAAATCGATAGAAGTTTACTTCAAACTTTCTTGGATACATTTTTGTTAACCAATTCCACTTGCTGCAACTACTCGAAATGACTTTCTATATTTTCGAGACAAAGTTTTTATTGTAAAAATATTTATTGTACAGTATTATTGACATAATAATGCTATATATCTATTCTGAAAATGGCACCCGACAGTGGTAAATCAATTAAAATGTAAGTGCCACTATATATACTTTTATTCTACTGCCAAATCTTATTAGGCACTAAATAACGGCTTCTTATTATATGTATAGCTCATGTTGTTCGTATTTATAGTTGATCGAATCTTATTTACAATTTCAGTATTTTTAATTTCTATCAATTTTATTCTGCTAATGATAGATTTCCAGGAATATTTTTGAATCAATCAACTCACTTTAATCTTACTAAAAGTAATTAATTAGAACTGCTAAAATTAAAGAAGAATTTCTTTAATTTGTTAACGGAACTTCATTAAAAGGAGCAAAAATTCTATTCAGATTGAAAATCAGCAAAACAACTTTTATGAAAGTCATTTTTTCGATAATGAGACTGAATTTTTTTCTTACAATTGTCCATTATTGCGACCGGAACACTTTTACCAACGAAAAACTAAGTTAAGCTGTTTCTTATTTAGCGATTAAAATAATAGCTACGTTGATTCCAGTTTTAAAAAGTCTACATTTGTCAGTTGAAACTAGTTCGAAACTTTAGAGTTATCATTCGTTGTTGAAAAAATGTCGACCAACCAGACCTCTTCTTTTCTATTTCAATGATTTTGACCAAAATTTCTTGTCAAATTGAACCAGTCTCGGGAGAATTCACAACTTTACAAGACTTTCTATAGAGGAACTCCGAAATGCACTCTTCTTAATTATACGTTATTCCCAGTGATATAATTACTAAAGGTCTTAAAATAAACTTTAAATCATTACGTTATAAATAAAGGAATAAATTCACAAATAAAGTATCGATTCGAGGCGAATTGGTATATATTAAATGTGACTTTTTATTTATATGACATTTTATATAAATATGAAAAGCGTGTTTTAAATATTCCCTTAAATATATTACATGTCATTATTCTATGCATGTTGTCATCTCTCCAAAAGCGGCTTCATACATCCTGAAATGTACCTTTTTTTGCATCATATTCTAATATACAGGTTACCGCATTGACCCATCAAAACGTAAGAAAGAAACATGCAGCAATCCACCAGTTGTTGTCTTAACTATGATAGCAACATCACTTTAAAGATCAATTAAGTTGTATATAATGGAATAACTAAACATACGCAGTTATATCATCAACCACTATATAACAATCTATAAAATGAATTTACGATAATAGAGGATACATCACGAGAGAAAAGTCATCGGGATAAAATTTCGATGTCAAACTTGGCGTAGAGACCTTGGTAGAAAAAGGAACCTTTTTCACTAGATGAACTACCGTTGAGAAGAACTACCGTGAAGATGAACTACCGTGAAGATGAACTACCGTCGAGATGAACTACCGTCGAGATGAACTACCGTCGAGATGAGCTACCGTCGAGATGAACTACCGTCGAGATGAACTACCGTCGAGATGAACTACCGTTGAGAAGAACTACCGTCGAGATAAACTACCGACGAGATGAACTACCATGAAGATGAACTACCGTCGAGATGAACTAGAAACTATAGATAGAGAATTTGAAAATAATTAAAACTGTCGGAGGTGTCTGGTATCATTAGGCAAAGACGGAGATTACGAATTTGTGGCAGGAATAAAATTCAAACTTTTACCTCCTTAATCGACTTTTCTCGAGCTGAACGAACCTTTTCCAGCGAAATGATTGGTTCGTGACAAACCTTACATCCAATCACATACTAATGATTTACTACTATACTGAGAAAATTAAATAAACACTCATTTCAATCTCGCCAAATTGGATACGAGTCTTCGCTTAATATAGAAAAAATGGGCATCTCATCAATTTCATTTACTTATTGGATTGCGTTTTAAAACGTTGCAGCCTTAAATTATCCGGTTGGAAACCACTGCTCTCGCAATGGAATATTATTTATTAAACGTCGAATAGAATTTCATAGCGATTAGTTGATCATATATTGATTAAATGAATGATAGGGAGTGTCGTTCTGTATTTATGTAAATAATAGAAATTAAGTTAGTGACGTAGTCTGCGTTTGTGTGTGTGTGTGTAGAAGATGGAAGGTTTAACGAATGTAATCAATTACCTTGTACAAATAAAATCCGTATAAATTTTCAAATTAATTAACTTTTATAATTTTAAAATGTGTAAACTTTTATTTATTTTTAAAAACATTAGCGTAGCGTATTTATTTTCAGGAGGTCTGTGGGTCGACTAATGTATGCGTGTCATTAATTAACTCGAAGTTCAAAGTTTGACGAAGGAAATTTGTAAAAAAACAACCCGGCTGACTGCATGGCGCGACGCTCCCCGAAAAGAAAAAGGGGAAACTTTTTTAATTTCATCGCAGCAACGGATTTCGTGACGGATATTAATGGTTCATCGCTCGCTTATGAAGTCGACAAGCAACAAAAAATACCAAAATAACACTTTAGATTTCATTATTTCAACAATCGAGTTTGTTTTTTTTGGAGTAATATTCTAATTTTCTTATCACTTTAATATCAACAATTGGTTAAAATGTTAATTCCTTCAAATTCAAACTAATCTAGGTGATAATATTTACTACGTGCACTTAGAATTCTTTACCTTATATTTACAATCGTATTATGAATGAAATTTTGCGCTAAAAATAAAATTTATTCTACAATTATTCAAAATTTCCGTTTACAATATTAAATATTGTTGTAATTTCTTTAAATTATCCCTATTATATAACTAAGGATAACGAAATATATTGTTCCTATTTAAAAAAAGAAAGGTCACACAATGGGACAAGTGATTAGACACTCGAGTCCTTGGAACAAATAATGACAAAAGGCCAAATCTATAAATGGGATATCGGAAAAACCTGACACTGAGTAAATTAACTTTGTGGTCTTAAGTGAATTGTCACATTATTGGAATCAACATGGTATATAATGATATATTATTTATACCACATCGATTCAGATAATACAATTAATAATGATCAAACTAGTAGAATTCTACGATATGACAGTTATTTTCCAGCAAAATGGAAAGATGAACAAAGAGTGCTAAATGATTACGTTGAGTCACCCCATGTAGAGAATATTAAAAAAAAATGAACGTCTTCTACAGACATAACAATAAAGAGAGCAACTAACTCATTTCTTCTGTATTGACCTGGTTAATGCCGAATCGCCGGTGCCATTCCTCAGTGTCTTTGGTTCACTGCTCAAATAGTGGCACCCAACAGTGCCAAATCAATGGAAATGCGAGTGCCATTCTCGTTTTTATTCTTCTTTCCAGTCTTATTAACCACTATACAATTGTTTAATCGCACGAAGCCAGCGATAAGGAAGTCTAGTATATTTTTGTTCAGTAATAATCTGGATATATATATATATATACCGTGCTGTGAATATACTGTGCATTTAAAAAAATGCAAAACCTTCTTCAGGTTAGGTTAGGATTGTTTAGGTTAAGTTTAATCTAATAATCTATTAAACTTGACTCCCGTTTCGTTATTAATTTAAGTGTTCTAATTAATTTTTCACCTGCTATATTTAATCTTACCTGTAATTAAATTTCCTTCTGTAAATTCATACAGTGCAGAAAAATATAAAGCATAATTAAAGAAATCTTGTCAGTTTAAGCTACAATAAAATTATTTCAATGCAGGATAAAAAAATTTAATATATAATTTTAGTGATGAATAAACTCTTCTTCTGTTTATTTTTGGAGAAATGAAAAAAAAATTAAGTTTCATCTCTTGAAAGTTGGAAATTTGTCAACAAAGGGGAAATTTTTTCGTAATTATTAGAAATTCCTGCAATAAAAAGGTAAATTTTCTTTCACTTAGGAGTATTTCAAAGCTGAAAAGGTTCAATAAATGTCTGTCTCTTTCAGTATTTCCCCAGCGAAATCGAAGAGCTGACAGAAAATATGTTAATTGACAGCATTTCGGTGTCGAGTCGCCTGTCACACTCTGCATAAAGACATAAATCTATCGTGACAGCAAATCCATCTTTGTCTGTCAAAATTAGTAACAATACTAGAGGGTTTAACAATCATTTAACAAGTTCCCTTTAATGAAGAATAAAATGTTCAAACACTCGAGTGAACAGGGCTGCAAATTGATAAAAACATTTATTTAAATAACTCAGTTTTATTCTTAGTGTTACATTAGAGGCATTTCTTTTCTCTTTGTATATATGTTATTATACTACTTTATTATTTATAAATATATAACTAAATATGGAAACCTAGATACGGAGATTCAGAAAAGTATAATGTGACAGATACACGTATATACAGTATATATCTATATTTTACAATGTAAGATACGAACAAGTGAATTTAATTCCTATATGTACTGACTGTTATTTTAACTATATTTATATTACAAATATAAAAACTAAATTGGTTTGAATTTTTTTTAACATTATTTTAAGTATCGGATTAATATCTAATAAAACTAAATGTAAATATATTCATTACATTTTTTTATTATTAAATTTCAATTTATTACACTTAAAATTTAAATAAATAAACTTATACAATACTTATATACTTATACTATACTTATACTGACTTATACTATGTATCATTTCTATACACAATCATTTGTTTATTTATTTTCAAATATATAAATAAGTTAAGAAAAAGAAGAGGATTTAGTAATGGAAAATAATGATGAGTGGGGGTTGACCACTTTACTAATTAATAGTAGTTACATATAATATATTGTAACTGCGAGAAAGTCTGGATCAATATACTAGAGAGCATCATTATAATATTAGAAATCCGAATGAATATTTAA
>JAJNBT010042987.1:0-12882 GCA_028455955.1 Notopais sp. p TS-2021 | reverse complement strand
TATTTCATATATATATTGGTTTCATCATGACACTGATCTTGTTCAATAATTCTTTCTGTGTAGGAAAATTCCAAAATGTGGCAAGAATGGCGTAAGAACGTAAATGAAAAACGACACATGGAGAACCTCGAGAATGAAAGACGATGGAGAGCAAACGAAGAACGTTTTCACCAAAGTCAGGAGAACCTCGCCTCACTTCTCAGAGGCAAAGAGAAACGAGCCATGGAACTTCTAGAGAGTCAATCAGAATCAAGGGTATAAATCAGTAAAAATGTTTATTCATTTTGATAAAATTAATATTGAAATTGATATTGAAATTGATATTGAAATTGATATTGAAATTGATATTGAAATTGATATCAATTGAGCATCCATACATGGAATTAAAAAATGATGGTTGCCCTTTTTTATGCATCTAGGACATAATCCCCCCGAGGACAAAATCCCCTTACACAAAATAATAACCTAACCTGTTTCTTATGAATGTGAATTGCGACGCTAACATAACCTAACCTAACCAAATCAAACCTAACCTAACCTTTATTATGGGGGGTTATGTCCTCGGGTGGGATTATGTCCGGATTCCTCTTTATTATATACTTTTTAGCATTCAAAGAGTTGTCAGTATTTTTTTAATTGGCTATTACTAAAGATAATGTTCCTACTACTGTGTATAACAGACTGGTTTTTTTCACAATTTTCAGCAACGTCGTCTGGAAGATAAGCATCAACGCGAAGTATCGAAGAAGGCTGTCATATATGCTGCTCTAAAAGCAAAAGAAGAACTACAGGAAAGGAGAAGACAACAACTCATCGAACTCTGGGATCGACAACAAAAGATGGTTGAACTCAGAAAAAGGGAAAGAGAAGAAATATACCGAAAAGTAAATTAAATTATTGTTAGAAGTATATGTAAGAATGAAAATATTTAGTGAATTCTTGTTTAATATAAAGCAAACATGCAACTTCAGAGGCTGGGTGCTTGTTCGAAAGAAGCTGAAGAGCAACATCTGGAGAGAATAAAACAAGTGGAAGCCGAGGGTCTGGCGCTTCTCGAAGCCATGAGGAAGTCTATGGAAGAAAGATTAGATAGAGCCGATGCCAATCTAAGAGACATCCGGAAAATGAAAGAAGATTTGTTAAATAAGACCAGGTAAATTAATTTATTCAACATTATTTTCATGCTATATAGTTCATAATTTACTATACCAGACTTAGTTTCAATTTTGTATTTGTATATATATGCGTTCATTTTTATTTTTTAAAGACCAAATACAGTGTATCTGGTCTTTATAAAATCAGAAACGCGTTGGCTACTAAGGAAGATGCTCCTTTTTATTCTCATGGATTTATATAAATGTACTATATATATATGGCATTAATTTATCATATTGTTAATTGTTTTTGTTATGAATTCAGAGATGAAAGAATTCGCAAAGCGACTGCTGTACAAGCTCTTCACGACAAGTTGGAGGCTGATTTACTGCGCTGGAGACATCACGTGCTACATCGTCAAATACAGAAGAACAAAGAGGTGGAATCTCGGTTCCACCACAATATACTGACGAAGTCTATTGCAGCTCAGGAAAAACTTCAGATAAGACAAGAACACCACCGTAAACTCTTCGATCAGTATGTATATATTCAGATTGGTAATAGGATATACGTATACAATTTATAATCTATATTGTATCATAAGTTTTATTTTATATCAAAAGTACAATGAAATAATTTTGTTAATCTTTAAGTTTGTATTAAATATAAATATGACATATATTCAGAAATATATATTCAAAATTAAAGAGAATGGAAATGTAATGCATATGTATTTGATTAATTTTCTTTAAAAGAGATTATTATAAATTTGATGATAATTCTAAGTATATATATATAAGACTTGTCACAAAATAGGATCTCAAATATTTTTATTACAATTTGTCAGAGTTAAAGAAAAAGAAAAATGTGAAGAATTCGCTGTCCGACAGTATTTAGCTTCTAAAGATCAGAGATCGAAACAAATTTCTCGCGAAAAAGAATGGCGGTCCCAGATAGCCAAAAATGTGGCCCTCACGACAGCAACAATAAGAGAGAATCTCAGGTAAATTGTTTGTAATGAAAAATAACTTTTACAGTAAAATAAAAATAAAACACAAAAAATTCCAATCTATTTTTTCTACAGAAACAAATTTTCACCTGAAACATTCGACAGAAAAGTCGCGCGAGCTAAGGTTGAAATCAGGATTGAAAATCCCCCGCAGCGTCAGCATCCTATGGCTGCAGCTTCTCACATCTTCCTGGGTTAAGAACAACGATATTATTGAGCTCAGCGATATGATACCATTATAAATAGTAATTAATTATCTTTGGTGACAGATAAAACGCTGCCAATTAATGAGAAGCTTTATGTTGCTTTGTTGTTAATGGTTCCAGGATAATATCCCCGATGGATAAGTGTCCCGAGTAGCGCACTTGAACAAATATCCTCTTTAGGAGAATTGGTCCCGTTTCATTTATTTTATTTAATATTTTAACTTTCATTTAACAAAGTTAGAATAAAAGTTCCCTAAAAAAAATAGGTTCATCTAATACAAAATAATCGAAGGCAACATCTCTTAAATAAAATAATATTATATTAATTTCTTATTCCTACAATTGAGACTACCTTAAGTATATACGACTTGAATCGTCTCTCTGTTGTTCTCCAACTTAGCCCTCCATGTTAAACCTATCTATTTAATTGTATCCAATCTTAAACCCATTTCCTTGTTAAATAAATGGTTCGGTCCTTTCTTAAATTCTGTAGAGGCAATTGGCCTACGGGATATAGTATCCTGGCCTCAGGGTTTATTAAAGAGATTACAAAATTTTTATACTATTTAGCTTTATGTAATACTGTAATGAAATTACATTCGCTATCTTACATTTTCTATGCACGAATGATAAACATGACTAACTTTTACACTTTTCTATGTTTTTATTCCATTGATATAAGTGAATCAATTATAATGTTGACTAATGACTATGATAGATCAGTGATGCCTATGAAAGATTTATGGCTGGAAACTTCAAGTCTCACCATTATAACTAATAATTATATGAAATCCAGGAAACTTAAACTGGTCACGGTGTTTGCACGTTATTTTTTGATGACCGCATGAAAAGGCATTGAGTGTACAGATATTCACGAGGAACCATAATATATCTATTCACTGGTCATATTTTATTTGAATGATGAGGCCTTTGTCTTTTTGATTAAAACACTGTTTTATAATTGTACGTTTAACTTTATTTCATCCTAGAAATGAGCAATTAAAAATAATTTCATCAAAAACATTGAAATACGTGTAATAAAGTGCTATGAATATGCGAATAACGAAATTTCATTATAACGAATAATATTCGCATTATCACGGAGTTTCGAAACATTTTACAGTAATAAATAGTATATATGGTTATTTGAAACATAAAAGTTACTAAATTATGCGGTATATTCTTGGTAAATTAATTGATCTAGTGAATATTTATCGAATAACAAGTACAGTACATACGCTAATATATCGTAACGTAAAAATTTAGATCACATACTGTCATGAAATAGAAAGATATGGAATATAAAATAGTTGGAATTGGAAGAATCTGAGGCTTCGAGATGAATGGGAGTAAAAATATCCCCTCGACTCCATAAAATATAATTTTTTTCTACATTTTCAAATTCCAAAAAGTCAAATTTTTTTAACTTATTATGCAACTCTGGTGGTTTTCCTATCTATTAAATATTTTTCTTAAGTTTTGCAAATTATTTTTAATATATTTACTTAAAGTTTCAAACTTGGCAGATTGGTCATAAAAAAACAATGTGTTGTCCGATTTTTCACAAACATGACCCTATGAGCGTGACATGATGCATCTTTACAGAATCATCAGGCTCTTGTATGCTGTATAATAGACTACCGAATTCAAACGTGTTATTAATTAATGGCCGTTGCATGCTTAGTTGATGGACAATTTATATTTTTTATAGTAGACCTTCATGTCTGTCATAAATGATTTTTTTTTTAAATATATTCTACTCCATTCCTTATAATGATATTATATTTATATTCTTAATTATTTTGTATAATAGACGAAGTACTTTGAATTTAATTCGTGATATTAATTAGATGTTAAATTTAATATCTCAAACTTGTTAAATTACAGATTATTAAATTATAATAGGAGGAACATGTTAAATTAAAATATTTGGAATGTTTTAAATTATTATAAGAACTTGTTTTCAAGAGCAGTCACTGTTAGCTCTGTCGTATTAGCAATCAGTCATAAATTACGATACGGTTTTATCAAAATGCAAAATGCAACGTATTAAACCGTATAGAGATGAACATATATTTTTTAGAGAAGTCTCAAAACTAAATATCTTAAGGTGTGGTTCACTTTGTAGACACTTTGATTTATAATAAGAGTCGTGAGGTCTGTGTAGGTTAGAGATAATTTGCATGTTTATCGTGACTACGGAGAAATAACGTGAGGTTAGGGTTGAATTAAAAATTGTATCCACTCTTTGGGAAATCAGAATATTAAACACTGATATCATCATATAAGAGAGGAATTTCGTATAAAAATATGTAAATAATTAGTATATATACTTTCTTTTTTGTTAAAAAATAATTATCTTATATCAAGTTAATTCGAAAGTTATAGATTTAATACAATAATTGCATAGGAAATTTTTAATTAAATAAATATTTATGCAAATTTTTTTATACAATTAGATTATCGAAGCAGGAATCGATTTGACAGATGAGATCGATTTATTTTTTTGTTAAATGAATATATAACGGTTTTGAATTCAGAATATTTTATTATAAAGAAATATATATGTTATTTAGATCATTATTTCCAAAGATTATTATTGTAATTTTTCAGATAGAGCAGAATTTAATTAATTTATATTCAATGACAAGAAATTAAGTTTTGATTTTTTTAATATTATTTTTGTAGTTAAAATTAACATTCCATTAAATTTTTTCCTACGATATTATATAGAATAATAATAAACTCGTTTACAGCAAATGAATCTAAATTAGAGATCTTGTATCAGTTGATACCTTTTCTAAATATTATTCGAAGCAAGTTTGATGAATGTGCATCAATTATTTGGGTTTTTTTATTTTGTATAATAACTAATTGATGTTTTGTAGCTTGATGTAAATTTTTAAATGTTCCAGGAATCACAACCAGTTTCTTATACATTTTTTAAATTTAGTTACATTATAATATTTTTGTACGGAGATATTTAGTTAAGTTTTACGAAGACATTTCGTTCTATGTTTATGGATATTTCGTCAGCGAATATTGCGCTCCAGTTATGACTAGATAAAACTAGATAAGATATACAGTTGGATAGATAAGAATAGATGATTTGGATAAAATTAGATAAGGATTACGTATTGATTTTGATATTGGATTTAATGAATCAAAATGACCTAGAGTTATTTAGTTAGTTAGATTTTTTTAAATAGTTTATGAGTAGTTGTAGTTTTTTCAAAGATTTTAATAAATTTCTCCTATTAAAAGTGTATATTTTAAAACATATTTATAAATAATATATTTTAATTACATAAATATAGTTTTGATGACAATTGTAATTCTTTCAATAATTGATAAAGCAGCAAGAAAATTCAAAAAATATAAGACGTATAAAATACTTCTACTGGAATATTTCATCGAAATATATTTATTCGAATAATTAATTTCGGATAATTCTTCGAAAACGTAGTAAACATTTAAATAACTATTTTAAATTGATTTTTTGTGTATTCTAGAACTTTTTTTATTATCAATAGTCAGTAACTACAAAAATAATTGAAGAACCAAACCTAACCTTACATAACATAACGTAAAATATATAAACATACATAAGAGACATTTACCGAACTATTTTTTTAATGTTCAATGCATTTTTTATAAATTATCTTTCAAAGTATTATAATTTGAAGATTTTGATTTCGAACAAAAGTTTGCATACCACTGGAATATACTAGATTTTATATCGCAGCCTTAATTTAAACGCAATTTCTCGTTATTTTTTCCCTAACGTTTGTTGAACTTTTTCCAGAGATCTAAAGGTCAATCAATATAAAGTTACATGTAAAAAAAACGAGACATTGTGTTTTATTAAACATGTTTTTAAAATTATTTTCTTAAAATTATTTATTTTATAATATATAATATAGCATATGCAGAAATGTTAAAAACATTTTGCTCGTTATGTAGTAAAAATATGTCCAGTTTTCATGTATCTATTACGCAAATTACTCTCACACTGAATAATTTTGAATTCATTAATTGGTTAGCCGAGGTCTTGAGTACAGCAGTATAATACTGTATGCCATTTTTTTTGGTCTAAACAAATTTTGACTGTAAACTATTCTATTTAGTATACTGAGTCACATGTAAATTTTATATCGCATAATTTATATTTAAAACCGGTACAAATATACAATTGAGAGAGCTGAGGAGCTAAATGCATTGTGGTAAAGCCTATCAGGCATGAGTATACCGGTACATTCCTTAAAAAACAAAAGAAAATTAGTCTCGTTTATCGTTATATGTCTACCTAGCAATTGGCAAAGTCTTTTTTAAAATATTCTCAGGTTCCTATAAATCAGAAGTGGATTAGCAAATAAAAGAACAGTATCGCAACAAGGCTACATACCAACAACAATATTAAGGATTAGTATTCTTGTCGGAGAGGTACTGTGATTAACAACTTTGGAAGACAACGTCGACTTTCTCCTGTACAAACCGGGATATTTATTCGCTAATAATAGCAAATATAATCACAATTGGATCTCGGTCTATACATTTAGACATATGTATGCGCAGAATATAATCTATATCTGTCAATTTGTGCGCAGAAATTATAGTGTGGTTAATATTTTCGTTCGGTAATATAACATATTGAGTAATAATTATACAGATTTACAAGCCGAATTATTTAGATTGAGTATAGAGGTGTTTTTTGTTAGATTTACCCTAGGGTATTTTATAGAATCTAGAGCCAATTAAATCGATGCGTTCGGGGCATTAATTCTTGTTAAATACCAATATCACATAGAGTTATAAATCAGTTATTATTGGCTTTTGGACAACTAATGATCAAATTCGTAACTCTGGACCAGTTTTAAACTTAATTTCCCTCGTAAATACACAATCGGCTACCGATATTTTGACAATTTTAACGTGAACTTATAAAAAATTGGTCGAATTATCGCTTAAATTGGGCACTTACGAGTTATATTTTAAGGTAAATACAGTATGTAACTATGTAGACACAGGGTATACTCAGGCATTTACAAATACTCGCAGGAATTATCTTTTGAACATACATGACAAAGCGTTTCTGCTCGAAACACATTTAATGCTGTATCGATACGAAATATCGACAGTTATAATTGCATTCTTGCCATAACATAATTTAATATAGTGTCTATATAGGTTCTATTATAACGGGTTAAATTGCACTATTGGTGACAGGATTGAATATTTATCGTGGGAATATTCATCGTGAGGCAAATTCCACACGGGACAATTTTATCGAAATAACTATTCATCAATCATCATTGAAATTTATTTATGAAGAAATTCCAGCACTTTATTATTAATTACCTAAATTAAGCGATTGATCGTTACCGCTGAGATGTTCTAGAACTCCACATCATTTCCATTTTTTAGGATAGGTTAAGATTGGATAGGTTTTGATAGGTTATGGTAGGATAGAATAGGTTTTGATAGGTTATGGTAGGATAGAATAGGTTTCGCTGGGTTAGGCTACGTTAGGTTAGGATAGGCGTGGTTAGGATAGGCTAGGCTAGGTTAGGATAGGCATGGTTAGGATAGGCTAGGCTAGGTTAGGATAGTTAGGATAGATGAGGTTATATCAGGTTTGGTTAGAATTGGTTAGGATGATTAGGATTGGTTTGGATTGATTTGTATAGGTTTTTATAAGCAAATGTAGGTCAGGATAGGTTAGGAAATAACGGCGCCTGTTGATGGGATTGTATCATTGTATAGAGTGTCTGCAGATGGATAAATGTTCTCATCATGGAAGCAAACGTGCGAATGAAAAATGCATGAGAAACTGAAAATCATCATAGGACAAAAGCCCCTAAATTTTTTTTGAATATTCGTATCATAACATATTCGATTATCTTTATCCGTAGGTGCACAACCTAACCTAACCTAACAAGGAGATTTTTGTCTGTACCTATTGACACTATTGACGCCAATCCTCATTCCTCTTCAAGAGATGAACTGATACATTTAATATATGAAGAGGAGAGCCAAAATTTGTGCATACATTTAAAATTTATTAACTAAAAAATTAAACATATACACAATATATAAATGTAAATTTAACAGAAATCAACTCATTCACGGATACATTTAATCTTTCATTTCATAGTAAAAAATTAGGTGGACTGAAATAATATTCATATGTAGATGATAAATTATTTACACAATAATGTAAGATTGATTCAAAGACAAAATAATCAAAGGAATCTCCCTCTGACATTGTAGTTGCCTCTTTAAATTGTAAAGAAATGCCCACAAATTCTACAAAAAAAATGTCTCAAAGAAGACAAGGAATTTTGTCTCTAAGAGGTATAGTGAGGACGCCCATTTCAAAGTGTAGAAAATCCTTATTTAAAATAGAAATCTAAGGGGATAAAACAAATAAAAGTAAGGGAACTAAATTTAAATGAGGAACTGATAAGGTGCTTATTAAATGTCCAAATAAATATGAAAGATCCAGAGTAAATGCTGCATAATTATACATTTTATAATACTTACAGTATATTTAATTGATTTTGATAGTAAATCAATTTGTTTAAACTAAAGATATTATGTGAATGCATATTTGATAATACATTAATTGAGTTTTACCTCAATAATATTAAATTTCTATCAATTTAAATTTTTTTCTTCGCCTAAAATATATTGTAAATATTTATAAACATTCCATTATTGCGATAATTACATGAATACTTGTACGCAACTGCACAAGCGTACATAGAATTCAACTCTTTATCAAGTTCAATAAATAAAACATAATCTTGATATTCATCTTAACCCAATTATATATAGGTGTAGCATTAACTATATCAAGTGTATTAAGAGAAGTAGCATGTTCTTGTAGCATGTTTTTGTAGCACAGAGTACAACTTTTAGGCAATAAATATTGGTATCAAGTGAAGTACGAAATGAGAATAAATATCATTTTGGTGACATTTTGTTAGAGTCATCAGACACTGAATAATGGACAGAGTTGGACCAAATCTACAGGTTTGTATATAGCTACAGATATTGTATTATAAATATATAAAAAATACACTTACACATAAATATAAAAATGTAGAACTATAAATCCAATTTTTGTTCCCAATATCGTAATTATATACGTAGACGACGCGCAGCCGCTAAACAGGATTGAAAATTCAATTTCACTGCCTTACATACATCCAAATTGAGTACAATTATATGTAGAAATGTACGTACTTTTGCTTACTTGGTTTTTCTATATACATAAAGATGGTATCAATGGGTATGATTGAAACTTCCTCAGAGTTTGCAGTAAACTTTGATTTCAGGGTTTGCTATAGATTGAAATTTAGACAATGTTTGAGATAATCTCTGACCTTTTTGCAGATGTGCTTTCCGATATGCGGTTATGGTATCACGTTCTACTGATTGACATTATAAGAGGTTGATTTCAGGCATTAAGAATAGTGAATATTTTTGTACAAACAAATATTTTTTATTTTGTATTGACAATATATATCAATATTTGAATTTATTATGTCAATAGACGTTTACAGACTGAAGAATTGATATGATCTATAGTTTAGATCAATGACTGTCTGACATTTTTAAGAATTCTTCAAACAGGAAAGCATTTTATCTTTTAAGCTGGTTATAAATACTTCAGTTTAGAATAAAGCAAGAAATTACATTAGTGGTTAGACTACTGACCCTGGATATCGAGACCAATTTGTTAATGTATCAAACGGGTCAATTTCTATTATATATTATATCTATTTATTTTTTATTTGAATTAAAAATATATCTACAGTATAAAATTTGCGTGTTACGGTTTTCAAAGCCAAATACAGTTCTAATATTGTTGAATTTGACTTTTAGACTCCAGGTCAATAATGTCCATATGAAAGAAGTTTAGTTCATTTTTAAAGTTAATTAATGTATATAAATATATATATATATATAAGTATATGTTGTTGTTATAAAAATTTAGATATTTTTTTCACATGATAATTTTTGTTGTGCCTTCTCTCTTGAATGTTTTCTAATCCTGTGATTTTTTTAGCACGAGCTTTTTTAACCAGAGAATATTTTATTCAGTCTTTTTTGCTGGGTCTTTTTATCCTGGGACTCTTTTTATCAAGAAAATTTATTTCCTGAATTTTTAATGCGGAGAGATTTTATTTCGTCTTTTTTATTCTGAAACTTTTTTTATCTTAAAACTATTTTTCCTGAGTCTTTTTTTATCCTGTTACTCTTTTTATCCTGTAACTCTTTTTATCCTGAGACTTCTTTTTTTAAACTATTTTTCCAGAGTCTTTTTTTATCCGGTTACTCTTTTTATTCTGAGACTTTTATTATTCCGAGACTATTTTTCCCGAGTTTTTTTATCCTGATACTTTTTTTATTCTGAGACTATTTTTATTCTGAGACTATTTTTCCAGAGCCTTTTATTATCCTTTTGCTCTTTTTATGCTGTAACTCTTTTTATTAGGACTCTTTTTATCCTGAGACTATTTTTCCTGAGTGATTTTTATCCTGTTACTATTTTTATCCTGTAACTCTCTTTTAATCCTGAAACACATTTTATCCTGACTATTTTTATCTCGACTTTTTTTATTCCGAGATTATTTTTCCTGAGTCTTTTTTTATCCTGTTACTCTCTTTATCCTGACTTTTTTTATTCTGAGACTATTTTTCCTAGTCTTTTTTATCCTGTTACTCTCTTTATCCTGACTTTTTTTTATTCTGAGACTATTTTTCCAGAGTCTTTTTTTCTTGAGTCTTTTTTATCCTGTTACTCTTTTTATCCTGAAACTCTTTTTATCCTGAAACTCTTTTTATCCTGAAACTCTTTTTCCCGAGTCATTTTATCCTGTTACTATTTTTATCCTGTAACTCTTTTTTAATCCTGAGACACTTTTTATCCTGACTATTTTTATCCTGACACTTTTTCGGAGACTATTTTTCCCGAGTCTTTTTTTATCCTGTTACTCTTATTATCCTGTAACTCTTTTTAATCCTGAGACTCTTTTTATCCTGACTATTTTTAACGTGAGACTATTTTTCCTGAGTCTTTTTTTATCCTGTTACTCTTTTTATCTTAACTCTTTTTATTCAGACTCTTTTTTTTATCCTAAGATTCTTTATCAATGAGTATTCTTTCATATATAGTATATACCAATCAATTACCCTGAGGGCAATATCTCTCTGGAGAATATTCCATAGAACGATTACCCCCATAGTACAATTTATTAAAGAGAAAAATATCTTCTTACTGAGTAACATTTAAGTTTCATTATTTACGTTTAAAATCGCCATGTAAATATTATTTATTTTGTAATTGATCGGTTAATAAAATATTTTACATTATGATTTATGTTACATTGTCCTAAAAAGATAAGCTCAAGATTGCGAAAATTTATATAAACAGTCAGATTTATTTAATATGGAATTATATAGCAATACCTTTAAAAATATTTTATTTTCATTAATTTTCACAAAACTTTGTAATATGTATTCCCAAAATAAAATACGTTTTAACGTGTAATTTATTTGGATAATAATTTAGTTTTAGAGTTAGCGTTAGCATTAACATACAGTTTTTGAACGCTAATTTTAAAAACGTTTTAGAATACTTAGCGTATTTAGTTTGAAGAAATCAATTTATATTGTTCGTTGAGCATTTTTACAATGAATAGGAAAATGAATGACACTGATCATGTTAGATTAAACCCTGGATTCTAAATAAGTAACCTGACCGATCTTAAACGTATAAGATATTAATTAATAAAAATGCCATGTACTAAAAAGAAATATGTTGCTAATGAAATTTAATAAAAGTAAACTTGCAAGATTATTTATCAACATTTAATTCTATAATATATTTGAATATGTCTATAAGCAATATATAATACAGCACACCTGAATAATCAGGAGAGGCATTTAAATATATCCGTATTTCCCTGCCTTTTGTAAGTGTTGAGGTGTGATGAATCGATGTCGTTGTACAGCACCACTTGTCGAAAGATTCAATTATTCACACTAGATTCGTTAGCAGGTATAAAGAAGGTCACGACTGTACTGGGTTCGATGTTCATAATTCAGAAATCGGGATCAATTATAGTGATGCGAACTTGTTTGTAATTCAGAATCTGCTCCGACCGCATAATAAATATACTTTAATCATGATCCACAGATCTAAATTGTACGCCAAAATTGAATCTTATAGAAGTAGATGTCAAGAATCCCAGAGTTATTTCACATTTTTGTTGAACTCAATGGTGGGATATTTTATTTGTTACCGATACTTATATAGTGTGTTAGTTTAACACGCATAAAATAGGTACCATTGTAAATCGTGTGCGTATTGTATAATGAAATAATATAATAAATCTCTCGTATTAATAGCATGAGAGGAATTGAATATGTAAATTCTTCTTGCTTGAATAGATTAACATTGCACCGATACGACTCTATTCTTCAATAATGGCCCCTATATATATAATCATAGTTCGAACACTCGCTCTATTTTTAATAAATTGCGTTGAAGAGCGAAAAAAA
>JAJNBT010042739.1:0-12956 GCA_028455955.1 Notopais sp. p TS-2021 | reverse complement strand
AAAATATTTATATAAATTCTTTAAGAACCATATGGAAAAAAGCAGATGAAAAAATGTAATATTTGTATTAAAGTTTGGAATCTAGTTGTCAGAAGCGAGTTGGAATTCGCACCAATTAGATCTAGTTGTTGCGCTAAAGTTTTTCAGATCGGAATCTGAACAATATAAAAGAAATTTCATACCGACCGAAGATTCTCGAAGAAACATTTTAATATATTTCACCTACAGAAGTGACTCTTTAGGGCAGTAACATTTCGTTTTTGCACTTTAATAGAAAAAAGAAGTTTTAGAACAAAACGAAATCGTAACAACGAGACTTTAACTATCAATTAACATCACGAAATTCAATAATACAAATATTGATTTCTCGCGATTCGAATTCATTTTATCAATTAATTAAATTCAATTTGATTTATGCCGTCATTTGTATTAATCAATCAATCATATTTGCCACATTGGTTCAATTAATAAATCATTAAATAGCTTTCTCTTTTATAGAAATCAACTTTCATTTTATTGCAATTGAACCGAATCGACGCCGAATAGTTTTAGGTTGTTAAATTGATCAATTCTATACAAATAAACATAACTTATTTATAAAATAAATATATAATAAAATAATTACATATAATACAGTACATATATATATATATATATTAAAAAATATTATCTAAAGGTTTATTAAATTTAATGTAAAGAAAGAAGCAAAAATTCAATCGAAACTTGGTTCAATAAAAATCTTGTTTCTTTTGATACTCAATGCACCTTTTGTATATCGAAAAACATTGAATTTGATTATTATTAATTTCATTGTATTATTGTATTTATCATTTCTAAAATGAGAAAAATCAAGTCAACTTGAGATAATATTACTGAGAATGAGCTTCGATTGTCAATGAAAAGATGAGATAATGTTTCGCTCGTAATATTAATTGGAAATTGTGTAATAATGGTTGAAAAAACAATTTAAATACGATAATAGTGAATTCATATTCTTGTAGTCCATAATGCACCCGATGTTATCCTAAATACATTAACATAATTCTGTCTTTGAATCGCGATCAAAACAATAAATTTTGAAGGTTTATTACAAAATATTGTCTTAAAATGACCAATGCGTATATAGCAGAGCGAATTATCCTGCTAATTTAGATTATTTTTATAATAATAATTAGTTGTTTTTGAGAAGGTTTATTTTTAAAATTTAAATTTTCAAGTAACATCTAAAAGTAAATAAATTTTCTTCCCTATGAACAATAATTTTACGTTTTGTGAACTGACTTTGATGGCGATAATGAATTTTTATAAGTATAATTTCTCATAATATATTTGACATATTTTGTACTTTTGATTTTTAATAACAAATGTTTAGTACCATGAAAACATAGGATTATAAAAGTGAATTGATAAACTCATAGAATGCGAGTATTTTAAGATAATTATCAATACCAGTCTGTGATTAAATAAAAAATACGCACAAATATTAATTTAGATATATTTAAAAAACATTATGCAATAACTCACATATGAACGTACACAGACAACAACTTAAGAAATTGTTTGTATGAAAACATATTGCATCATGCGCTGATGGACAGGACACCCCAGTTTTCAAGTGCTGCTTTGTAAGATAGATTTACATAAGAGAGCCATCGAAGGACATTTAATTAATAAGTTTAAACCATCAATTAAGCGAGTTTTTTATCTGATAAATCATATTATACATAAGGTATAAAATGTAGATGGTGTGGTCACGAAATTGTAATGAGAATCTACTGTATACAGTAGTTTATTATATTTCTAGTACTGCATCTATGTTGTAGTGTCTACTTTGGGGTCACTACATCATTGTGTACTATCTCCTATTCGACAATGTACATATCCTCGAAGTAGAAAATTATTCAAAATAATCTAATATATATCGTCAGCGTTACAAACAGACATATATAAACTGTCTTTCGTATATATTAGATTATTTCCTCTGTATATATAAATATTACACATGTATCATTTTTTCAATCCTGAATAAGGACGAATTTTACGAGAGAAAATAAAAAGTTACGATTTTGTGATGTGTTTCGATTCCCTACTGAGTCTGTTACTTATACGATATCAAAATGGGGCTATTTTTATTATTGGTCTCGTAACACCAACCAGAATGAAGTCATTTCTAGAGATTTCCATTCAGATTCTATGGATATAACGCGTTAGCAGACAAATCACCATCAATGAACTTGTGCTATAGACAAAAAATACGTAATTGATGTAGTTTCTAGATTAAATAATTCCCTCCATCGTTTCTTAACTTGAAAATAATATACTTTTTGTGCAAAAAGGAAAATAATGAATGACACAATGCATATGCGGTTTCATACTTTCGATAAGTTTGATATCTTACGCTCGTAAGCGGTCAACCTACAGTCAAGCCAATAGTCATTCGCTCGAGCAGAAGACATCGATTTAAATGTGTATATATATATAATTTATTTAATCTATTAAATGTAATTTGCCATTATCTATTTGGACAGTTTGATAGATTACTACCGATATTTTTAAGTAGTTTACAGTGACTGTTAGTAATGATATAAAAGAAACAATAATACAACGGTTACTGAAGAAAAAATATCAAACTGATATTGAGTTTTTGTTTGATATTTCTGATTGACCGAGAAATATTGAATTTTTATCATTTTTCAATCTCCACAAAAAAAGTGAATTAATAATCCAAATATATTCTCAACTTCCTACAAATGAAATTATTCTCTTCTGTAGAAAAAGATAAATAAGAAAACGGTCAATGAAGCAAAATTGTGCCCAATGCATGCGAATGTTCTTAATTTGACATTCCAGGCTTATTTATATTCGCCACCAAACACCATCAAAACTCTCGGCATTTGCAGATTAAATCCTACTTGTCACGGTCCATCATTCTACTTTCAAATGTTTATTTTTTTAAGTTTTGTCAATAATAGACAAGTTATGAACAATTAATCGAATTAGTTTAAAAAATAAACTCAATCATAAAAAATTAGTAATAATTTCCATTAATAAAAGTTCATTTATCGAAATTATAATAAAGAATATAAAATTTATATATTTAATTAACCGTTCGATTGGTTTCTTATTAGATGAAAAATATTACAGAAAAAAGATTTAAAAAATATTTCTTTTGAGTAGAAATTGTTTTAGGTCGTGGATGGAAAGAAGCTCTACTCGTTTCCATAAAAGTGTAATTTGTCGACTACGGATCAGTGTTGGTTTTAATGGTGGCCGAGAATGATTTATGTAAACGAAAGTAAGTGTATCAGTCACAACACACGTCCATATGTTTAAGCTTCACCACTTTTTCCGGGAATATTTAAGAGCATTCTGTTGTCGTCTCCGCTGGAACAAAAAAAACTATTGTAGTTGTTTGTAACTTAACAACGTTTTTGTCGGCACACTTTTCGAGTTTTTACTTGTTCTTTTTTATCAAACTTTGTTGGTGAAATCTCGACAAGAGGTTTAATCTTATATAGAGCTATAGTATATTTAATAAACCTATAAATCGGTCGATTTTAGAATTAAATTTAAAAATCATTAAAACTTTGCACTTAACAAACACCGGTAATTATCGGCGAACAAAAAATACCGATAAGGAAAACCTTGAACTATTTTTTTGTTCGCGGATAATTTTTCTCTCGTTTTGACGTCAACCATTAATAGCGCTAGAGACTCAAAATCAACGATTTCTATCCCACAAATAACTTTCCATACTTGCGTCTCGAGAAAAAATTTGCGAACAAACTTTTTTTTCAACGTCAACTTGCGCCCAAATTGTGCGTAGGAATTTAACCGCACGCTCGTAACAGAACGCGACTGATCGTAATACATATGAACATTCTTCTGAAAGAATGAGAAATAGTTTGACAAACTGACACAATTCTAATTATAATAATTTTACACGATTGATCATGAGAATTGTTTGAAGACAAAAACTGCGCGTTTTACATCAGCGCTAACATTTATTATGTCAACATTCCGTTACAAATGATCATAGAAAATTAAATTGCGTTTAATAAATCTTAAGGCGTATATTCGTGTGTTCTATTTGTATCGGAATAGGAATCAATTTAGCGACGAACTCGTTTCCTATTGGTGGTAGTAGATACTTGAACGCATTCTATTGGTCGATACCAACACTGAAAAAAGTACTTCAATGGAATAAAGAAGATTTTCGTTGAAGTAAATAAGATCTTCGTTATTTTAATGAAGCATTCTTTTCAGTGAATGACTTCGGTATTCCGATACGGATAGATTTTATCGTGCTCACGAAAATACACCTGTTAATTCGTGAAACGAAAGTATACGTCGACGTAAGTAATCTTTAAAATAGAATGTAATAAAACATCCAAAATATCTAAACAAATTGGCAAAATATCTGCGTTAAATATTTCAACGACAGAGCCAATATTTAAATTTTAATGCCGTTAAAATCGGAAATTAGTGGTCTGGCACCTTCGATTATGCCAAGTAAGATTAACCTCTCTCAATCTTCCACTCAGTTTAACAAAAAAACATTTATTCAATCTTTTTCGATATTTTATTCCTATTACAAATAGGAAATTACTGATTTATAATTTATATCAGTCAGGATTTATATATTTAATTAACTATATAGTAGTAAAAATAAGCAAAATAATATTGAAATTAATAATGAATGTAACAATTGACAGACGAATTAATTAACACAAACAAAACAGAAGCGTATTCTCATATGAATATTCTTGAAACATTAAACGCTTATTGTCAATATTATTGTGGAATTTAGATTGATTTTATAATATTTATAATATAAAAGCAGTAGAATATTGATTGATTTGTTTAATTAATGTAAAAGTTCTGTTATTTATTGATTTCAATAGATGACAAAAATAATGACCTATATATTATTCTAAAGAAAATAACTGACAATGTAGTCTGACATATATATATATATATATATAAGTCAGTGTCAGTGTCTGTGTATATGTGTCGGTAACGCTGACCTTATATACAACACACAGATGATGCTATAGTGGAAATAAAATTCCTGGAAAGAAGAGTCTCGAAAATAAGAATAGTGAAATAAAAGTCCTGGAAATATTAATTATGTAGTGGAAATATGAATTCTATCGTAGACTACAATAGAATAAAAAATGGTTAAATAAAAGTATTGTATTCTAAATAAATATTTCATCAACTGTACACAATAACTAAGATAAAAGTTTTGAAGAGAATTCTGTTTTATATTTAGTTTGTTAAGTAAGAAATAATTTAAGAATAATGACATACATTCCTCTTTCCAAAAAACTTTGGTTAAAATTTAGATTTAAAAACTGTTTGAGAGCATTTTTCAATATTTTGTAATAAAAAACTCGTTAGTATGATTGATGTCCTATAAAATGGTCAGGATTTTCAGCTAAGATACTTTAAAATAATATAAGACCTTATATGACAAATCAACATTATATATATATTATACATAATATTCAACGTTTAATATTAATAAAATCAATAATAGTTAGTAATTTAGTAGTTTTTTTTAGCTCGATTTAATTATAAAAATATCATTCTGGAAATGATAAAAATCTTATAATTTTCTAAATTATTTTCAATTGCTCAGTGATTGTAAAAACGTCGATGAGGTAATATATCACGTCTGCCTTCTAATACAATGGTGGATTCGCTTCGTTTGTCAGTTATTATTTTCAAAATGATAAATTGACAACCTTTCAAATATCTAGCGAGCTAAAGTAAAATTTTATCCACGGATCAACAACGTAAAAATTATTTTGTGTTTAAATTATGACTTAATTAGAGAAAATTTTAATTCTTATTTTATTTTTAATATTCTGAATGAATATATATTCTTTGTAATAACTCGGCCCACATCTTATATAATTGGAGCCTGCGCCACATACTTGTATTATTTAGTGAAATAAAGGCTTTGTTTCATTTACATTTGTACCGTGTGCCGCATTGTATACCGAGCGATATCTCCTGCACCATCCTAAGATTGCAGGTTTTGGCCATTTTATTCAGATTTCTGAGGATAATTTATAAACTGTTTACGTAAACTGGCAGGATACATATTGCGTTTACAAGATTATAAATTTGTTTACAGTTTTGTCGTATAAATAATATTTGGTACGCAATATATTTAGCCTTAAAATAGAGAAATTTTTTAGAGTTGAAAGGAATGTTTAGACTCGGCAAAAAACTAATCAATCTCGCATTAATTGGAGATTACATTTATTTATAGCCATAAATTTCACCATTTGTCAATATAAGAAATTGATTTCCGACGAAATTCTCAAATTTATTCACGTTGAAGTGAGGAAAATTGCAACATTAAGTTTTGAAGAAAGAAATATTATTTGTAAAATACTCGAAAAATGCGAGATTGATCTTTACCGAAATTGAAGATCACGTACCTACAAGATATATAATAGAAAATTTGACAAATGAAATGTAAAATCTTCAACCAAATAACATTTAAGGCATAAAATCGATGATACATGACGCCGGTAATATATTTTACAAAATGTCGGAGTCTCGATAAATTTACAGCGGAAGATACGTTTTTTCTTATTAAAAAACGTGGTCTACAAATCTCATTTATTTGGGATCAAACCTCTCAAATAGAACAATTTTTCATTGATGTTCAATAAAAAAGTTTATTTATTTGACCTAATAAATTTAACAAGTAATTCTAATAGTTTTTATGTAGGTATAGTTTAATATATTAGATTTTAAGTCTATTATAAATAAACTATTCTGAGATTTATGAAGATAATTTCAAAATGGAAGTAGCTCTTCTCTGTTTCTCTTTGCAGACTGTAACGAGTAGAATAATTTGGTCTGCGTCAAACTTGTGAAGATTGCAAATGGTCACCATAAAGTCTACATTGATCGTAACAAGTTTTTCATGTAACAATCTTATTTCTTGATTATCTCTGATTACTTTTCTTATCTTCTTCTTCAAAGAAATTAAATGTTGATGAAAATTTATTTCTTATTACGCCATCGGCCATCTCAGACACCAAGTTTCCGAACGCGATTTAAAACTTGAACACCAGAAGATCTCAAGTTGGCGCACTTGATTGGCTCCAGATTAACCAATTAATTCACACATTAATGCCCAATAATGGTTCTTCAGATATTTTTAAGGGTAACAATTTTATATAAGGAAGACACGAATTATAATCTCGTCTATTTAATAAACTATATAATTATAATTGGGACTTGGCATTCAAGATATATAAATAAGCTATTGGCTTCCAATAGCTTAAAACAACTAGTTGCATTAAGATTAATTATAAAATGAGATAGTTTATACAGAATTTTAAATATTAATCACAAATGAAGTTAAAAATTTAATAGATCAATTTACAAAAAAGTAGATTCTATATAGACTTCTACGTTGAAAATAAATGATTGATTTAACATTGACTAGAGCACATTTTCTAGATAATCTAGAATTGTAGATTGAACATCAGTTCTGGTTTCTTATTCAAAATTGAACTCGACGAAAGACTGAAGCAATTAGTATAATGCTAAGTCATCCATTAAATTGGGCCCATTAGATGTTGCTAATAATTGGCTTAGATAATTGTTACTAAATTCTCTGGATTTATGGTGGAGGATGTAATGGTTCTCTGGCCTATTTGTCATCATTTTCTGGGAGAAGTAGATGTCAGACTTGTTTGTCTATGTCTGATTATAATCATTTGATAGTTTAGAATTCTCATCATTTTTGAATATCTGATCTACATTTTTATCATTTTAAAATTCGATAATACTAAATGTTCATTGTATATAGTCGAAAGACTTTTAATCAAATATAAAAATCCGAGTTTACATAAAGATCAGTGATCTCTCCCTCTATTCATCGCTTAATCCTCGTATTATAAGTTTTGTCTACAGTTAACGTCAACCGATTAATTTTAAAATTACCTCATTCTGTATTTGTACTTGACCAAGTTACATTCGAAACTGCTATCATTTGTACTTAAATTACAATGTCCAGATACTATTTTTACTATTTTTGTTATGTTTTTTTAAATAGCGTTTTTTATATTTTTAAAAATTTTACCGATTGATAAAAAATGTTATCCCTGAAGATGAACTTGATGTTCGAAACAGGTCGTTAATTAAATAATTTGTCATGTTGTCGATTTTATTGATCCTTCTCTTCATTTTATTATTTAATAAACATTACAGGAATAATTCATTAAAAAGAATTTATGTTAAGACAACGATGAATTAAGGAAATCAATTGATATATTTAAAGAACAATTGTATCTAATTTAAATGTAAGTAGCCTTAATTTACGTTGGAAATACGTATTCTGTTTGAGTAAAAAGGCAGAAAGGAAAAGAAAATTATGCGTTATGCGAGGCTGCATGACTGGACCTTCTATTAACATTGAGGTGTGGCATGACACGGAGAAAGCTAGAACAACTCCGAACATATAAGCAACCGTTTTTCATCCCCATCAGCTAGAAATAAATCACAGTTAGATGAATCAACTATGTCATAAATCACATTTGGGAGTTGGAACAAAAAATTATCTATCTAGTACCATTTCTTTAGGCAAATACGTGATTTAGCGATGGTAGTGAAACAGTAATGGCAAAGTAATTTAAATTCACGAAAAGAACACAACTAAGATTGATTTATTCGCCAATTTAGAACAAATTGGTTGACCATTTTACATTATTGGACAACTTATATCGGATTGATTTTTTGAAAACTACAATATTGATCAGTCACTTCTTAATTTTTCAAAAACATTTACCCAAAAAAACTAAGAAAATCAATTAATGTTAATTGGCAATAATTTTTATTAATTTGATACAAATTATTTATATTTACATATAATTAATGACATTCATTTATTAAATATTATATTAGATTTTAGTTAGTCGGTTGATTATTATAGAAAACTTTAGTTAAACAATAAATATGATTTATGAAAATTGTTGAAAAATCTAATATCTTGATATCTTTATTAATGATAGCGCGTTTCGGACAAATAATACTTGTATATCATCAGAACTTTTAAAACTTCTAATAAAATATTTTAATTTCCTCATCACTAATGAATAAGTTATTTACAATTATCTGAGATTATTCAGTTCCATCTTAATAATGATATCGTAACAATTAATCAAAGATTATATCTCAAGTAGATGGAAATCCAATCTGAAAAGAAATTGATTGGCATAAAAACCAAAGAACGACGATGGGAGAGTAATCTATCTGCGAGCTAAATACTTTTAATTTGATCTATTATAAGTAATGGGAGGAATTAAATGATTAGACGAGCAAGTGTATTCGATATCAATTCGTTTGTCAATCCAAAGTGACAACGTGTGTTTATATTTAATTTTTCAATATATAGAGAAAATAATTGTAAGGGGAAACTGAAGTAACGAGATACACAATTAATAAATAAAGGTCTAATTCAAGAATGTCGACTAGATATGTGCAATATTGTGTTGCCCATTAAGATAGAATGCTGATAACAAAACATTAACAGTTAATCAATGTCATTTGTATGGTATTAATTAACGTTAAAAGTGACACAATCTAGTGATTCTAGACGATCGTGAACCGAGTAACTACGTCGTTCACTCTAGATCGGATTAGACCTACATAAACAAACAAATTTTACTGATAATAAATCACAACCAGAGCCTAATAAAATTTATACGAAGCACCAAATAACTTTTAATGAAAATTAACTGATGCACCAACAACACCATTGATTGTGTCTTGCTTCGGTTTATCACTTTGTACACTGAAGCGAAATTATGTCGTTCTATATACGCGCTCACAATTCTTATTATAACTACATATATTATTATGGATTTTCATTCAATAGTCTACGATATCTTAGGTCTAAATTGGAAGGTATTAAGTCTATCTAATAATATATTGTAGACCAATTCAAGGTGAGGAACCTTTTATTGGTGTTCAAACTGTACATAAAAAATATGAGTATGTATATAGTTAACAGCTATCTTTTATTTAACTTATCGATAAACCTTACTGTTTTAATGAGTCAAAGGAGAACACATCTCTGACAAAGAAATTTTATAGAAGTATGAAATCTTCTTAAGCAAGAATGTAACAGTCATTTTGTCTAATGTAGGATATTAAGAAAAGAGGGACACGTACTATAATGTTTGAATTGCCCGCCCAAAATCAGACTCTGGTCACGTAATATATGCTTCAAATTATTTTTTTTGTAAATTTAATACATGGAAAGATTTTGACTAACTTGTCTGAGGGCAAAAAATAGAAATCCACTGGAATAATAATGAAGGCATGCAGAGGACTCTAGGTTCTCCACCTCTGTTCCTCTCCAGAAGATAAAAAATTAAGACAATATCAAATTTAAAATAAACAAAAAGTGTAAATTGATCACTTAGCCTAAATTAAATTGTTGAATAAATATTGTCGAGACTTTCTTTTTCTAGTAGCTGCTACATCAACTTCACTCAATGCTTCGAAGGCCGATGGAGCAGCATCAGCTATTGACAAGTAGAATTAATCAGCACATTGAATAACCCAGATTGATGCGTCGTGCCATCGAATTTCGATGGAGCTGTCCAATCTAGTTCATCTCCATTGCTCAATGCTTACTATGATAGATAATAATGGAGCGAATATGCTTGCAAGGACATGATTTTAATAAATGATAATTCTACTACGCTTGTCAATACATTTCAAGAATAATTTAAACATTTTTTTCATTTATGAAATCGGGATTTGTCATAAATCTTATATTAAAAAGTTACCAGTTAAAAGTATTACGTTATATATTATTATTTACTATAGAAAAATATATAAAAAATTGATGTATATATATATTTAAGTTAATTAATATTAATATTATATGTGATCGTAACTTAATACAATAAATATAAAGTTATTGTTATTATTTTGCTTAATAAAAGATGATCATACAAATATATCGAAGTATACGGGTAACTAAACTTGTACCTTTACTAATTTTTCTCTGACAGAAACTAATCGTAGTCCGCACAAAATATTGCAACCGAAGAGTCTCCTTAATAATTTTGTCTGTAACTTAACCTTGAAAGTTCAATTTTCAGTTTTACTAAAATTTTTGCTGATATTTTAACAAATATCGGGAATCCTTTACAAATTCACATCCGAATGTCAAATGATTTGTTGGTAAATTTAATGCCCGATGTAGAAATAGTATCGAAAATCTGCTTGAAAAGCCACAAGTGACTAATATAGAAGTGATCGTTGGCGAACTCCGGAAGCCATTGCGATAGGGGAAGGTTCGAACCCGATTGATAACTATGCATGAAACCGAATGAACAAAATTTACGTTAACTCGCGTCGTCGAACCAATGCGTAACATCGACTAGTCGCATTTTTTACCAAGCGACGATAACCTTTTTTTCTACCACTGAGTCTGTAGTGTGCAAACTGCTTTCCAGGAGTCCCGTTTTCCTATAAGCTGGAAGTTTAATAGTGCTTAACTGGAAATCTGAGCCGTGGCTATCTCATTAAATAGGGTGCGGTCCTGACGTGCATTATAATCGACATACTTAGATTAACGGTTGCCAAAATATTCTATTTATTTCGAGACTTCAACTCGACCGCCTTTCTTTCAATTACCAGATATACAATCTTAACAATCTTTAACTATCCAATATTAATATTTACAACTTTTATTATTGGAATTTACTTTAAAACTTTAAGATTTTAAACTTTTAAATAATAAACAATGAATTTTTTATCATTAAGATTTCAATAATTAGTTGTCCAATCTCGAAATTTTAATGCGCTTAAGAATATATTTTTTTGCGACAGAATGAATCATATTTCCATTTTTTTTCGTTCCAACACTGCTTTACTTTCTACGAATGATCGATGAAACTTCAAGAAAACTCAGTTTAATGGGATTAACCGGAAATTTTTTTAAAGATTCGATCTTAGATAAAAATATTTTCTTACCCATTTGTCTTTAGATTTATTCACCGTGAAGTTTAATTATGTGTTTCGTGTCATTTTCTCGTAAGTAAAAACAAATCCTTTAGAAATTAAATTTCCAAAAACGTATCGATTTCTACGGAAACTTAAACCCATATTTCAGTTACCAAGTTCTCTAACTGGAGAACTTTTCATCTTTTTCTGGATTTTCATAAAATCTAATATGTCCAGCGGATTTTCGAAGCATTTCCAAACCGCCATAATCCAATGTTCCATAAATTTTGCTCTTAATAGAGCTTATTTTTTCAATCCCAGGCCATTCGTCATTGTTGAGAAGACACGTAAAACATCTCAGGTATTTGCCCAAAAAATTACGTTCACTCTATCTCACGACGATAATTTGAGACAACAAAAATTCAGATTAGTTTTTGTTTGTTTAATATAACTTGATTTGTTATTTATGCGAGTTTTCTATTGATAAACGTCACGATATTTAATATAATTCATCAAGATTTTCATATTTACTTTGGATATTTCGCTTTTGTACTCAAACCATATTCATGCATATAGATAAAACAAGAGTGAACAATTTTACAAAGTTGCGATAAAATATTTTTAAAAAGCCATCAAAATGGACAGTGACAAGTTTTTAATTAATATTGCTTCTTCGATGACTAGATTCATTTCATTGTTTGTTCGAGAAATTACTTTAGTGTCATGAATATTGTATAAGTTTCGATCAATTTATCTGTCAAAGTGATTTCTTCCGTAATTCTAAATGGAAGATACAAATGATTTATTTCTCAACTGATGAATTTCAGAAATATGTAATATCCTGAAGTGAAATCTTTGTTCTTGATGCAAATTTAAAATAAAATTGAAACAAGTTAAATGAATCAGATGTATTTAGTTAAATTATATATCTGATTAGTTAAAGTCAACTTGCTGTCAGAGGA
>JAJNBT010042567.1:0-10179 GCA_028455955.1 Notopais sp. p TS-2021 | reverse complement strand
AGAGATGTAATGAAAATACGCCTTTTTTGCAATTAATGACTGGAATGGGCACCGTAGTGACTATCTATACCGTACCTAATAAATAAATATGCAAGTAAAATATGATTTTATATTTAATATTTTATAACTTAAGTTTTATTTTATAATTCCAAAATATTCAAGGATTGTTCAGTCGGTTGTGTGCTGGCCTCTGAACCGGCAGAACGGGAATTTGAGCCTCTTTGAAGGCTCTTCTCCTTCGACTTTCAAATAAATCTGCTTGGTTAGGGAGTATACTCCCGGTTATCATATAAGACAAAATGGACTTTAAAAAAATTATCGCAGACATGTTCTGGAAAACCTACAAAAAAGAATTAAGTTATCGGAATCATATAAAATTTACATGATTTAATCGTGACAGGTCAATTCATCTATTAGGAAGATTCGTTCAGTAAAATAATTCATTAGGATAGCTTTGATAAAACGAATTGGTTGTAGACGTACAGACATGCCATTGATTTAATACCCTATGGGCCTATATAGACAACAACAAAAAATAATATATCCCTTCATGCATGCACTCTCATCGCGCACCCAAGAGCGGCGTATAATAGATCCTCTTTGAGCACACCTTTCAAATACTAGAGCTACATTATATATACAGTACGTAAATTACCTGTATAAAATATTCATATATAATTTTATCTATAGTGTTCTTTCAGTCTATAATCTTCTTAATCGATTACTGCATTTCTAAAGCTGCATGAATTAGAAACTTATCGTAGGTATTTTAAGACTATAAAATAAAATTTATAAATTCAAAATACTTTATGTAATATTATTAGTCAAATTAAAATGTTTCTATTTAAGAGTAGTTTTCTCAAAAGTTGTAGCCCGCTATTTCTAAAATATATACCGTACCATACAATTTCCATCGTAAAGCTTCGTCATCACTTTTACACGTAATCTATTTAGGTGAAATATTGACATAGATGAATCAGTAAAATATATTAACTTCAATCATGGTTATATATTGTAAATGTGGTCTAATGGGAACTAGATGATTCGCTTTCTCTTCACGATATGGTGCCGTGCTGTTCATTTTAAGACTTTTCTTAATTGTACATTTAGAATTTCGTGACAGCCAAGATGGCTCCTTCGATAAGAGTTCATGAAAAGCTCTTTGAAGACGAGGAAAATTTTGTTCATACACACAATTTAGGATGGACATTAGTTAAATGTTTCGTGTTAATATAGTTTACTGTATATTTTCATTACTAAACCGTTAGCTGCTGCTTTTACTCTAAAGCAGTGGTACGCAATCATTTTCAATAGCGATACCGCTGAGGTATCAATGAAATTTTGCGACAACCATATATTGGATATATATTTATTTATAATTGTTTAAATTGTATTTGTTGTAAATGATATACATATATATTACTATACAGACGTCTCTTTTATGATGATGACCAAGCATTGTTGGTCGAAAAGTAAATATAAATCTTAAGAAACCATTGATTACATCACTACAATTTCATACATTATAAAGAAGCTATTCTGGATTGTTATTTTTTTAGTAATTTCTTTTCCTAGTCGAATATATGTATACTTGGTAAAAGATTTATAGATTTTTTAATATTAGCACAGGAATTAGGAAAAACTCACTCGCTATTCTTCCTCAACTGATTATAATCTTCGTCTGTTTACACTTTTTATAGCTATGCTCGTAAGTGCAGAGATTTCCTACTCCAAAGATAAGATGTTGAAATCGCATAAGGATTATCTCAAACTTTTTTGCTATACTGGACCTTACTGGTGTCTGGTTTGTAAGAGACTAAGGCCATATCGTAGTTTTGTGTAAGAAATCAATAGTTGCAAATTTGAATTAAAAATCCTTGTTTTTTTTACGACGATACCCCGAGAAATATCTGGGACGCCCCAGTGTGTCAGACGCCCAGTTTGCAGATCTCGGACTGAATGCTTGTGTAAAAAATATAATTTTAAAATGTATCTATTTATTAGGCATTCAGTCTGCACACACAGTTTGGGAATCACTGCTGAGCAAAGATATTAATGAAGAAAATTATATTTGTTCTGGCTGGCCAACAATTTATTCTTTCAATGTCCTACGGGCCGGTATCATGCTTTAGATTTACATTTTTAGATAATGAGGACTTACGCCGTGGGTTCACGGACTATAACATTGGGTAGCAATGACGTGGACCGTGTCTTGCGAGTAATCAAAGTAGACGAAAAGAAATTAAATGATTTTTGATTGTCGAATCTTTCATAACTCGAACATCTATCGTTCGAATGTTGTGAATTGCACCTGTGATTTTTCGACGTACATACAACGTTAATTTAATTTCCTCGTTACAATACGTACACGTGTTTTCATGTACGCACGTGTCGAAAACGAGTGCTGTGCCATACACGGTTATTACACAATACACACGCAATATCCTCTATGACTCATCCTGCAATCTTTAGTGCTTAGCAACCTTGGATTAAACACAAATTGCTCAGGTTTTTCATCGAGTTCACAGACGCGAGTTCCATTCGGTTGTGGGAATTTTATTCTCTAAACTTCAGTACGGACGATAATTCACAAAAAAATAACATTGCAGTAACTTTTCCGACTAATTCGAAGTTTTTATACAACCACACCGTGAGAATGTGAAATATTGTGCGAGTTTTAACTTCAATTAGCTTACAACGTCATTATTATATTTTAATATTGTGGTTATAAATAATAATGTCTGTGTTTATCAACCGAGAAGTCAATTTTCTTACAGAGATTGATAAATTATTTGTGACTCATAGAGTTTATAGATTGCAATCATTCTAATTTTTATAAATTGATTAAATTGAGATTCTATAGCCAGCAATAAGTTTCCTTTCATACCATTCAATCAATCAATAAGTTTCTTTTCATACAAATCAATAAGTGTGTTTTGAAGCAATGAATTCCTGTTTACTTTCATAGAAGATTGTGTATTTTAATTATTGTAACCAGTACAAGCTATTTAGTTCTCATACTTCACTCGTATTGCATATTATAATTATTTTTTTACTGGGTTTTCTCCATCTCCTAATAAGTATTTACGACCAAAATATTTTAAAATAAGTATATTGATCCGATACTAATATATAATTTAGTTCCATTTACACATCGAAAATAACACCTGTCATTCACACAACTATACTTAAGACATTTTCTATTTTAGAAAATACCCGCCGGGACTGAACTATAATTTCATAAAAAAAGTTTCAAATATTGTAGTTTTATTGTTGAATGTTGATTATCGTGTCGTATGTATTGTATCTTTACCATTTGATGTCTACTACGAATAATAAATGCATCACTTAATATTTTCTTTTATAAATTGCAAAACATAACTTGATGATCTGAATTCTGAAGACAAAACGATATTGTTCGTGCGTGTGAAAATTATCCGTATGATGGCAGGAAATATATACTTGATATCGCAATTGATTTAATTGATTCCATTGCCTACGCCCTACGCTAATGCATTAGTTGATATAAATGAAATGGCTAATTATTAAGCACTACATTATAGCTATAATCAGATACGAGAGTAATATAATTAAATATCTGTACATGATTATCAGAAACTATAAAAACTATGTATGGTTATTTTTTATATTATATATTTCCTGTCATGCTGCTCTTTATGAAATAATCTGAGAATGCCTCTTTACCTAGGTTAAATATTCATAAACAGTCTATTGCTCATAACGGTCTTATTACACTTAGATTACTGAGGCCCGTAGTTAAACTATGTGTAAATAATAAAAAAAATGTATACATATAGGTATAAAAGTTCATTATGCTTATTTATCAGTGCGCCTGTTGCATGTTTGCATTCAGATTTACGTAACATGTTATATAATTATACCATTGTGTTTTATATACGGTACAGTTATTTCATGTAGTATTGCATATTCTCAGGTACTGTACTGTACAAACGTTTTTCTGTATTACATACGATACATGTAAATACCATGTTATATTTAGTAATGTATATAACTATATATGCATTTCTACAGTTGACTCATGTACTACGGTATTAATTGATTTTATATGTAACAATAAATAAAAATAAGACATTTGTTGGCACATTGGAACCCAGGCACAAGAGAGAAAAAATGGCATTGTGCATATGTAAGAGGTTGGCCACCCCTGTTACCGTATATAGTATACGGTACCGTATGTATTTCTATCCCTTTTTGCTATATGCGGTACATGTACCAATATATTCTACATTGCAAATTGCAATGATTTTATAATGTTTTCCAGTCTGAGAATCAATGAATAATTACTTTACCATCTGCGAATCTACAATTAATGGTCAGTTATGTATTTTATATTATGACTATATGGACCTGCAATTGTGTCTGTGTGAGCCGGTCTCTAATTAAAACTCTTTGCCTGTTGCTATACTACCCCACGTATATAATCCATCATGTAGCTTCACATGCACGATTTTAAAAATAGGCCATCGATCATTTCTTTCTGCGTATTTATAGATGGAATATAAAGGTACCCAATGTACGGTACTCGCAGTGGATTAACAAACAATGCAAGAGTTATCGATGTCAATTTGTTTATCTTTATGGAATTCAGTTATAATACATGCTCCTTTCGAGATGATGTACCAGAACTGTATTGTATTTGGAATACCGTAGAAATTATATTTTTATTTCCTTTAAAAGTGTGATTAATAAAATGCTTCTCTGTTTCTAAACAAACAGGACTGTGCGTACGGTATTGATTTTCCTAATAGCCATTGGGGTGTCACGTACAATGCATGCAGCGCGTCTTTTAACAATAGACGTATTTACTATGCTTTATATTCCTCACCTGTATCACAATAAGAATCGATTTCTCGACACAATCGATTCCCATTGGTGTTCGTCAGGAATTGAAGTCACGCTAGACAACATTTTTGATTACGTTATTCCGATGTAGATTGGTTTATAAAACAAACAAAAATAAGTCTGTTTCAATATATATATTTATAAAAATATCGAACAATGTTATTATTAGGAATCCTTCTTGAACAATGGATAAATGATTGAGTGTTAATAAAAATCTGAACAAATTGTGATTCATATTGACAAGAGTTTGTTAAATCTTATCTGGTCGACTCTTGAAAGCAACTTGTGCCTTATTTGCATTATCATCACGTCTTACGTTGATACCAACAGGTAGACATCGACACAATCTGTAGGGAGGAAAGAACAAGAAAAATAGCTTCTCTCCCTCAATTCATTGACTACAGAAGCTGACCGAAACAAACTAGTTGTTTTCAATTTATATTGAGAAGAATTATACGTTGTAGTTTTATTTTACATTATTTTAGATAAATATTTATTATTTTTTTATGTTGTTACTTTATACTTTAGAGTCTTGTAAAGCAATTGTTGATGATCAATTAAGAGCATAAATAATCCGTAGCAGGATAATTCGTCCCAGACGAGTTTGTCCCGGATAATTTGTCCCCAAATAATTTATTTCTCTCCTACGAAAATGTCATTTCTAATTTATGGTCATTGATTAAAAGAAAGATTCGGTTAGGTTAGGCTAGATTATATTAGGTTTGGTTCGGATCAAAGACTTTATTTCTTCAAAAATAAATTATCCGGGGACAAACTATTCGGGGACAAACTCGTCTGGGACGAATTATCATGCCTTCTAAATAATCATTCCAGTGATAAACAAACAGAAAAACGTACAGTACCGGTAATTGTTAAATTTAGTTTATAAATTAGTTCCCCATAGTAACATTCAGATGATTCAGGTATTTGTTGTTTATCTGGTTTTTTTTAACTTAATAATGTTTACAAAGGTAATATTTTGGGTTTTCCGCTACATGGCATTGCATAAAACTTAGACAAACGTAACAATATTGAATTTATTATTATGGTTTTCCCCGTTCAGCATACCTACCGTATCTAGTTACTCAGAACCTGGTTGATACCAATAATTTAACGTTCTAATTGAAATATTTATTTCTGAACGTTGTTTACGTGCTTCGATAATTCGATTTACTCTATTTGAAGCACGAAATACTAGAAATAAGATATTTCATATATGTTTATAACCAATAATGATATATATACCAGTATACAACTCAGTGGCCTCTTTACTTTGGTAGAAAAGACGCACAAGCGGTACCGTAATTCGTCAGTTACTAAGTACCAGAACAATTTTTGTGTTCATCTTCGATCTCTCTACCAATACGTTCTACAAGCTCTGTCTGTATCAACGTGAGGTAATTATTTTTTATCTTGTGCGAAATGAACATCGTGATTTATGTTTGCTTTACATTGTCAGATTCTACAAATTTACAGTTAGGCCTTGCTAATTAACTGGCTTAAATATCCATGGGCGCAAACCGCAGTCTGGTTTTAAAAGCGTGTAATTAATATGAATCTTCGCTACAACAGTTCGATAGTAAAGTATCGTATGTACTGCAATCCGTGGAATAGATACGTTTAACTAACTTTTCCTGAGCGGAGGATTAACAATATGACGAATTTTAATTCACTATGATTAACAATTAAATGATTAGAGACAATCTTTTATGAAGTCTAAAAACTCCTCTTTCATAATCAGAAAAGCTACATTGAAAGCTTCCAATACTAACTGACAATAATACATCGGTGCCTTCGACTACAATAGGAAATAGAAGATTCACAATAGGTCACGACCTATTCCCATACGTACAATTAGTCAAGTAGATTCTCTTTTATCTGGTATTGCATTCTCGCAATTGCTTATTATGCAATTACGAGAAGGCGGCAGATTATTATTTCGGACGTGATCGCATCGTTACTTATTGAGGGTCGCAACCAATAGTTGGACTGTCTATTGCAATGACCAGTATTGTTTGGAAAAAGTTGACATTTCCATTCACTTTATAAATAAGTTACGAGCCCGACAGAATTGACTTATATTTATCTAAATATGAATATAATAGAATTCAGACCGGTAATTAAAAAAGCATACCAATATAGACATGGTAATGCTGTGTAAGCCATTAATATAAATAAGTACAGTAAAATAAGATACGCTCTTAACTATATATAGCTATACGATTGTATATAAATATGATTTTTTAAAACATACCAACAATGCGAGTAAGGTATAATTTGTAGTCAGGTTTCATATCTTTTAATCCACTTTGATCTTACGAGCTTTGCATAACTATGAGAGGAGTTTTAACTTGTTTTGTTAGTTAAAAAAATCTGAATGTAGATTGTAGAGTATTTGGCCCTCTTTGGATGAGTATGAATCATGCACAATACAGACATTGGATTATCATGACATCTTACCGCAAGGGGTGGACCGAAACAATCTGTTGAGTGTTCTATTCAAATGAACAATAGTGTATAGTGATATCAAACTGTAGTAATTGATTCAGAATTCGAAGCAATATTTCCCACGTTATTTGTTTTCCTCACTCGCGAGTGTCAATTAAATTTGACGACGCGATGATAGTTTTATCGAAATTCTGCGTCCGAGTTTGTATCGTGGGAACATTCAACCCGATACACTTATTTAAAGACAGGTTATTACATAATTACCTCGTGTGCAATGGTTCCCTGGGCCCTGTTTATTATAACCCATATATAGAGGTGATGTTTATCTTCAGATTTCCTCTCTAATGAAACCCATAATTGAATAGACAGGTGCATATGTTGGGATTTCGATCGTTAATTGTCGGGTTTTATCTCTTTTTGCGCGTCGTTAAATTGAGCGATTCGCATGCTTTCATTTCACATAACTGCATGAATCCTAGAATCTTGTTAAATCTTAGTTTGTATTCGTTTTCTTTGCATATGTTCCTTCGCATTGAATATTAAGCTTCTTATAGTCATTTCGATATTTATGATTACATTGATATAACCTGACAAGAGACTATAGAACTGTAAGCCCTAGTCCATAAAAATATGGCCTACTTGGGGAAGAACCGTATGACTGATTATAGATACGGTCATTGTGTTTACATTTTTTCTTGAAACGTATTTTAAAATACTATACCGGTGTATCAAAATAATGTCACGAATGTCGTTGAAAGAACCATATATATAGTGGCTAAATTCTAATCTTAAAAACATGATTAAAAAATAATCTATTAACTGATATTAATAATTATCATTAAGAGAACTTAAAAAAGTTAATAAGTTTTAGCGAATTTATTGGAGATCGATAGAATATAATTAATCGTATTTTGATTGATTACCGTACGGTACATTATTATCAAGTAGATTAGCTACGAATATTCTATTTCAATCTGATAGTTCGTTTGTTTGTATTTATGAACTCATACTTGTACATTTTAAGTAAATTTGATCGAGATTTAATCGAGGATATTGCTCATAACGCCGATCATATTGAATACAAAAACTAATTTCCTATCGCACGAAAAGAACTCGAAAGTTCCAGAAAACATCGGGGGTTGAATTGAAACTGAATATTTTAACTCTTATGAGGGAATTTAAAAGATTTGGATTGAAAGAATACAATGGATCAATAAATAATCCATTTCTTGATACCGGTATTATAAGCTCAATATCGGTATTGGTTTCTAACCAAACACCGGTATTTGGATATATATATACTGGTTTTCATCCCTACACGGCTCAAAATGCTCATGGTTCGTTCTTTCTCTCCTCAATATTGGACAGATTTGATTTATTTTGATAGATGTTGTACCCTCGAATCCATTCCTGATACCATGGCAATGTAATATTACCGAGCAACCTTTGGCACCATGATTACGGACGCCCAACTTGTATACAGGAGCTACTCTATATTCATGTTGTCAAGATTTTGTATCGCATCATTTATCTAAAAATTGAATAACCTCGGGAGAGATAATGTTCTTCACCTTTCTCTATTTCTTATTACCGTATATGCTCGCATTTGTGACTATACAGATATACACAGTATTAATTAATATATAATAAAGTAAATATAAAATATACATTCATTCATTTCCCATAACTTCTAACTTTAATTTTCATAAAAATATTCAAAAGCGATTGAATAAGTTATAAAATTTTTTATAAAACTTTTTGTTGTGTTCGAATATTGTAAGCTTCTATATGAATTAAAAAAAATTATTGTCAAATATGCAAATTACGAGTATATTTTAGGTAGTCTGATGATTTTCCCCCTACACCAATTTCATCAAAAACCTCCGACTCTGCTCTGGTAAACTCGTATAAACATATATCGGTATTGAAATGGAATAGAAATTTTTCTTAAAATTACGGAAGTATGACACTGAGACCGTACTCATTTTTTTTAGAAAGTTTGATTACAAAAAACTTATTTACAAATTTATTCTGGTTGATACGGACTGATGTTCTTACTGTGCAAGATTGGGTCGTGAATAACAAATAGATTTTTAATAATTGTATGGTACGGGAGTACTATCTGACAAGCTTCAACACGACTATTATTGCATTCATAAAGCGATATCTTTTGGGATCATATGGAGTTCCAACCGCCAAATGTTAATTTTTCTTCCAAGACCTTCCTATAAGCGTATAAGGTATAATATTAACAATTCAAACGAGACCGCCTATAGCTAATATGGTTATTTGGTGAATTAGCCTTTTTAATAATAATAATTATATTATGTACGGTACTCTTTAAGTCTTAATAAAACTCATACAAGCGTTCTTATTTCCTTTATACATATATTTTGAGAATTTAATATTTTAGTCAATTAATATATCATACATGCTAAGTAGAGATTGTAGACACTTCACAGCTGTGCTTACTGCTTATTGGGTTAAGTCGTCACAAGTCACAATAACACCCGAGCTGTGTGTGCTTTCGACCCTTATTCTACAATCCACAGTGTAGAAAGAAGCCCTCCTTCAATAAATATTTTAAGCCATAGAAGTCTTAATATTAAGGAATTCTTCTAATTTTATAATTTATTCAGCATATATGTTGCTAAAATTACCGACTTATCTCTTATAGCAGATCTGAAGTAATGAATTCTAATTTAAGAAAAGCATAATATTAGTTTATATGTACAATACTTTCGTTTCTGTAGTACATACAGTACAGATTCCTTACGATGTTATATTTAATAATGTACCGTATTGTATTCCAATATTTGACTCTTTTACTGTTAATTTTTTTTTTTT
>JAJNBT010042344.1:0-11463 GCA_028455955.1 Notopais sp. p TS-2021 | reverse complement strand
AAAAAGTATATTTGATTATGAATAATTTTACAGACAATAACGTTGCTGCAATATGATTTTCATATTATTTTGTTAATATATTGTATTACGTTAATTATTAATAATTTTATTCGATATTTTAGTAAGTAAAATACGTAATAATTTTAAAGAATCATTTTATTCATAAGAACTATGCTATAGAATTTAAATAGCAGTGATTTAATATTTGTTATGTCAAAATGGCTTTTTCAACGTGATTTTGCTATTTCAGATCTTTTGAAATTGTATTCACTGTTATATTTCGCTAGTTCAATTTAATATTATAGATTCATATCAATGTATATGATTACATTTTGGTTTCTTTCTCTGAGAAGATTCTTATGATGTGCTTTGTATTTTATTAGGAATAGAAGTTAGATTTTAATACTTTTTACATAAGACCAGAGCTAGCTCTTTTAAATGATAAGAAGGTTTTTTTACTTCTAATCCCATTTTTTACAGTTAGATAATCTTCAAGTTAGAGCTTCTATAAATATTTATAATCTAAAAGTCAAATTAGATACTAGATTTATTTAATATTTTTAGATTATGATAGAATAAAAACAGTAAAACTGTTAATTACTTCTTGAGTCAATTAATTCTAGAAAAAATTGAAGCTTTGGTACCTTTTGTAAATTAGATAATATATATACTAACATATTTCTTATTTTATAGTATGAAATAAAACTAAAATAATTGTTGCAGATGTTGGTCAGTCAAATCAATATTTTTTTAATCTATTTTGTATTTTATATACTTATTTTAATAAAGTATATTACTTTATGGCGTTGCAATTTTCCTTATAATATCTAGGTACGACTATTCTTGAGTTATTTTTATGTACAAGATTCTTGTAACGAAAACGATTTGTTTTTGATAAACAATGACAGATAAAAGATAAGGTGGTATTCTTAGTATTTGTCATATCATAAATCTGTTATATATTATTGACTTAGTAGTTAAATAATGTATTTCTCCTTTTAATTCTATTAATTAGTAGCTACCATTCCCATTTAATTTCATATATATAATATTTTAATTATGAGCCCACCAAATAATTATGCTGTTATTAATTTTCGGGTGGATCGAGGATCATAAAATTAGATGATAAATGTTCATATCGCACCTTTTTTAGTAAATACAAATTGAATTATGATGACAACGATTGACTAATTCATATATCTTTCATTATTACATATTTAACTCTATGGATTTCTATACCCATTGTCCGATAAATATTTTTTGATCATTATCAACTTGAAAATAAATGAGGTTAAAATTTAAATATATCCTTAGACAATACTGTAGATATTGAGTGTAATATTTGATCCTTGAATTATATTATTTATATAGTATACTATTACTAGTTTCACAATAAATTTAATATAAAAAATGTAGTCAGTACTTAAACTAAATATCAGTCAGCGCATATTAGTTGACAATAATTGCTAAATAAACATAATATTATTACATATAATGATTAAGAGGCGTGAGGAAAACTAGTTAAGAAAGCTTTACATTTAATAATAATAGATCGTGCTCTAGGGGCACATACAGCCTATGTTGGTGAACCTTTAACATTGGAAGAAATATAATCCTCTGGACTAGAAGCAGTCTATATTAATAGCAATTGCAAAATCATAAACGAACTAAAACTATTAAATAAAACCTTTGAAAAAGCCCGAGATACAAAAAGCTGCTGCGTTCCAAGTAGAAATTTGTCAATTACAAGAATGAATACAGGGCCATAACCTTGCATTTAACCTTGAAGAAGACAAAGTGCTTCTTTGGGTCGTTATATAAGTTATTACGATCGATATTTTTATTGAAGATTATTTTAAATTCATCGAGCCTTGAATGAACCTTTTTATAAAGAATTATAAATGGTTGAAAGAACCTTTTATTTAAAGGATTGTAATTGGTTGGAAACATGTTTTTTATAAAAAAAATTGGTTGCCAGAACCCCCTATACAGGTATGTTTATTACTAAAATGTCGAAGGTTCAAATATTTAATTTAGATAATAAAAAAAATATTGACATAAATCTGAATGAAATGAAAGTATTACACCATTTATTACAATGGTGGTTTAACCAGTTGACATCATTGTGGTTCAAACAATTATTACAATCGTGGTTCAAGCAATTATTATAATCTTTCGTCAGCCAAATATTACAATCGTAGTTCATTGTGATATTGATTGTCTATTGATTACGTCCAATGATGAACATGTGAACTTAAGAAAGGACGAATACAAAATAAAATTAATTATAAATATATAAAATTTTCAACAGAAGCCGAATTCTAATATAATTACTTATATGACTAATCTTCTATCCAATTTAATAGACATTTTTCAATACTCACGTATAGTAATGTAAACATAAAAATTATTAATGCTATTTTCTAAAATTTATACAGTTCCAGTACATTTCAGTATAAATAGTTTATGATATTCCATATTGCCTAGATTAAACATATACGGTAATAAAGTGAATATTTATTGGTTGTATACGAATATATAATGTAGTGAATCTTGGAAATAAACTTCAATTATTTTTACAAATGTAAACTTTTTATTAACAATTAAACTTTTTTGTCATCAATCACAATTAATTTTTCTTACGATAAAACAGTTTCATTTGTTAATAAAAGGCCACTTAAAGTTTAGGAATTACATCAACGTATTTAATTAAAATTAGTTACAATAATTTTATAAAAGCGAAAATATCTCTTTTCGTTTATTTTTTATGATCATTTTACTATACGAAGAATTTCTTTAACTATATTTGAGCCCTCTGTAATAGTAATTCCTTGAATAATTACCCATTTACTAAATAAGCGGAATCTCATTTTACCTACATATGACAACAGTTATAGTACATTTTCGTCGTTAAAACTTAAGTACATGCCTATAATTTAGGGAAAAATATAACCTAACAATAGAGAATGAGGAGAAATATTGTAACAAAGGAATTCACTTGTCAAACTGGAGTACAATATCTCCATTAAAAGTTCTAAATGTAGTATAGACAGAACACTGATATTCTACAACATGGAATTTCTTATGAGGGATATCAATGTACAGATCTTATGTGATATAGTCGTAACTTGAAATAGAAACACACAACCCTAGATCGATTGACCTTACATTTAACTCGAGATGAGATTAAAAGACCCGTTTCACTAGTTAAGTCTTTTAAAATCAAGGCATTATTTTTAAATCACATTCTTCTTTGGCCTCTAGCCAATAATTAAAAAGAATTAAGTCATAATTCCATCAAAGTACAACTGATTATCGAGCGGAAATAGAGTAAATAAAGATATCAAATTGGTTAATAAGCTACAGCCATGTTCTTTAAGTTATAAAGAATATATAAAAATGTTGATGAAATTATGACTTAAAATAAATATAAGCATTTTTTAAAGCTAGAATAGAATGAGTATAACATTTTATTCGCTACCTTATGTGCTAGTATCATTCACAATGAGGAGCTTGTATTTAAGAGGACAACAGACAGTCTGATCTACCATTTCACTGAAGAACTATAAGAATGGAAACCTAAAGCACCGTCAATTCCACAACAATGCTGGTGCTGTTTTCCTCCATTAAAGTGAATTCAAAACGAGTGAGTGAAAGAATTAAGAGACCGTGTAGTTGCTCTGGCACTAACGGGCACTCTGGCACAATTGTATTAAAGAACTAAGTGAATAACTTTCCTAGACGTTGCTCGGAGGATCCTTTTCTTTGCCACCCCAAAACGAATCGAATCGTGTTCGAGCTTTATCGATGGCTTCAGTAACCATTCTGCCAGAGGAAGGTGATACAAGAGCAGGAGGTTTAGATTCTTGAGTTACGGCTGCTGCTTGAGGATTGAAAGAATCGTCAGGTGCTTCTAGAACTCTGTAGGGAGAAGTTTTTGGTTTAGAGGGAGGATCTATTGGAGCTTCTAGAACTCTATAGGGGGAAGCCTTGATGGTTGCTTCTGTAGACGGTTCTGATTTGTCTTTGATGTCCGATGGAGCATCTAGAACTTTATAGTTGCCAGGTTTGGTTGGTGGAGTTGGTTCTACAGGAGCATCTAGAACTTTATATCCTGATTTTTTAGTGGTAGGAATTGAAGTAAATGATGGATCATCCAGACATTTGAGATTGCTTCCTGGAATTGTTCTAGCTCCTAACTCAGATAGTTCAGGTTTTGTAGGTTCTGAGGCTTCAGGTTTGGTGGGAGACGGAGTTCCTGAATCTTTACCATTCATTCCATTGATTGATCCAAAAACAGACATAGTCATTGGATCTGGAACTAAAGACGATCGAGCTTGTTAGTAATCGTGCAAGTCGCAAGCATGCTACCGTAATGAATGGGTAAGAATGGTCAGTGAAGAAAATGATGCAATAGAATTTTGCCCCTTTTGTTAATTAGTGAGGTGCTTGCATGAAAATGAAAGTGCAAATGAAGATGAAGGTTTGTTACATAGATTATGAGCCCAGACGATTTGTGATTGGTTAGTTCATGCAATTATGTGAAGAAGACTCTCGAGCACAAAAACGATTAGTAGTCTTCATTTTAAAATCTGAGCACTACGTTGGCAATGTATATAATATATTTACAAGACGTTATCTATCAATTATAAGATTCATAGGGAATAATGAATTACATGACATTATAGTCAAATTTTAGTTTAATATTTATGCAAGAGTGGCTATACTTTTAATATTTCGTCTGCATTCTAGTAGTAATTAGTTATGACACTCTTTCATTTATTTAAATTTTCTGCAGGATTGTTAAATTTTGTGAGATCCAGCAGTAAAGTCATCATTGAATTATTATTAAATACATTCCCTAATAATTCTTACAAAATAACCATTCCTTAACTAACAAATACAACACATGGCAAGGAAAAATTGGTATAGTACTAAAAGTTTGCCTTGTGGAATTACGACTGTTAATTTGTTCAAGCTGACTGACTTACAGCATGCAATTACTATTTATCAATAATGAGTTTGATTAGTATAATACCATTTTGCCTTTCATTATTGGAATGTTAATCTAATGAGTAAAAGGAGAAGCCATTGCTGGGGAATCGTCAATGGGGGTGGAACTCTCTGGTTCCTCTGGAATAATATATGTGGATTTTTCCAATGTTAAGTTTTTTGCTGTGAGTAGAGCACCATCTGTAGTAAATGGAAATTTATTGTCAGGATATTCGTCATGAACAACCATACTGCCATCGCTACCCAGGCTATCTTCTTCATCATCTAAATTTGATGCCACGCCATTACTACATTGAACTATTCTATTGAAATCAGGAATGTCATTGCAATTTGGTGATAGACTTTTAGGAGAAACATCTAAAGCAGAGTCATCTGTACCGAAACTTACTAATTTGTTTGAATTATCATCCCCACTTAGGTTAAAAATGTTAAACTTAGAAATTTGTTCATGAGATCGGACAGCATCTGTTGTTAAAGATGATGGGATGTCTGAGAAAATTGAATTTCCAATAGGATCTTGTAATGATGGGTTAAATTCATAGTTGCTATCAACATTGAAAGAATTGCTCATAGTGCTATTACCAAAATCAGAGTCTAGAAGTGGAGATTCTTTGAAAGAACCAAGTTCTTCCTTTTCTAGGGAAGTGCAAAATTGCTGATCATCAAGACCTTCATCATAATCTTCAGCATTTTTACTTAATCCATTGTGACTTATTTCAGTTACGAAAGTTTCAACATTAGTGAACGGGTTTGATGGTATTATATCATTTTTACTTTGAATAGATTCAGATATTTTATCAGAGTCTGATAAAACATTTTTTTTAGTTATTGAAGATGAAGATTGGTTTATTTCATTTGAATCTTCTTCGGAACTTTCAACATTGTGAAGGCTGTAACTTTCGGATCGCTCAGTACTCTTTGTACTAACAGCGTCGTCATCTTCCGAGTATTCGTTAGATGGGGAAGATGTGCCAGCTATATGAAATGCGTCTGATAAGTTCCTTTTAACATGTACTTGATTATCAGAAAGGTCTTCTTCTTGTATCAAAATAGATTCTTTTATCTCTGTTTCTTTCACAGGAGAAGTATACTGCTCTTCATTTTGTAAATCAGCTACTCTATTTGCAAAGTCTGTTAGCTTTTCAATACTTTCTGATGCAGATATTTTTATTACAAATTCATCGACTTCTAGTGTATCATCTTCGTCATTATTGTCTTGAGTACTAAGTTGTGTATAATTTAATGCAGATTTGAAATCAATATCAAAATTAGTATCATTAAAATCGTCCGGTTTCAACTTTAGTGGAAGAGTTCTTTTGTAGTCATCTAAAACGTCTTCCATATCGTTTTTCTTTGTAACTTTTTCAATTGGATATTCCGAGTCGAAAATTAAATCCTTGCTAACAGTTACTTGAGTGCTATATTGATCAGTATTTGATAATATAATTTCTTCAGAATTATCAATCTTAGTTAAAGAAGATTCAAGGATTATATCAGTGACTTCTTCTACTTCGTTTGAGTTGTGAACAGTTGTCTCATTTTCTTCCAGTGGGGAAAGGGTACTGAGACTTGACGAGTCTTCTAGATTTGATGAACCTGCGACCATCAGCTCAATTTCAACTTGGTGTTCTTGAGAAAATAAATTCGAAACCTGATTTTCTTGAACATTTATATGGTTTAGAGTATTACTTATGTTTGTTTCTGAATCATCAAACTTTTCTTCAATTGGATCACTCGTGGTTGTCAATTTTGGTCTTGGTTCATTATTTTCTTGGAGATTAATATGTGATTCTACCTGTTTTTCAAACACTACATTGGGGAAAATATTAATATTTTGATCTGAATCAATATTACAATTTTTGTTATCATAATTAGTATTGGTTTCATTAGTTTCGGTGTTTGGTCCTTTGTCATCTTGGTCTAATATCTTCAATTTATCATCACTATTATTATAATGTATATCTGTATCTGTAATGACGTCTTTATCATTAACTATATCAAATTGTTGGTCATAAATTAAGTTATGTAAATCAGTTTGATGTTTCTCAACAATATCATTAGCTGTAGTAAATACCTGTTGTTGATCTTCAGAGTCATTAATTAAGATGTCTTCAATATTATCTATATCCTGGATCTGCTCATTTGCTGAATTGGTAGAGAAAATAAGATCATCAACACTGTCACTTTCAATATTATCTACTGGTACAACATTTTCACATACAGTATTACTCAATTGTTGTTGCTCTTCAATATGAATGTTTGATTTATTTGTAATATCATTCAAAGTTGTAATGCTTTCTTTGTTACTGACTTCATTATCAGATAAAATACAGTTTGGTTCACCAACAAACTTCTCTAACTCAGGCACAACTTTTTGATGATCAAAATTTTGTCCATTCATTAAATTTGATTCAATTGATAATATTTTCAAATCTGATTCATTATCTTCAGTAAAATCTTCATTATTAGTCATTAACTTCTGTTCATTTTCTTCAATAGATCCAATCGAGTGGTTATCAAAATCATATTCAATTTTTGCATTTATTTCAGAAATTAATTCTATTTTTGAATTTATGTCAGGCATATCTTCTTCATCACTGCTCTCATTGTTTATCATTTTAGCATCAAGCTGCTGAATGTCATCACTTGGTGCACTGAATAAATTTATATTTGGTTCATCAGTAGTCATTTCTAAGTCAGTCACAGTTTTCTTATCAAAGTCATCAGCATTAACTGTATAATTCAGTTTCTCTTGTTCTAAAGAAGATGTATCAAATAAACTATCATGCTTTTGAAGAATTTGCTCATTTAGATTTTTTGTGAGGATCTCTTGATTTGGTTCAGCAATATGTATTTGCAAATCAATCTCACAAGTTTCTTCAGCATTTGATGAAAAAACTTCATTTTGATTTACTATTGGGTAATTATTCTCATCAGATGGTTGCTCTAAGTAGGAATCATCATTTACGTTTTCAATTTCGTTGTCAATTGAATTATCGTTAATATTCAAATTTCTATCACAGACTTTAATTTCATCACAGATTAACTGATTTTCTTCTTCTTCATCAACATAAGCAGGTTCCTCTGAACTTGTTAGAAGTCGATGTTGTCCCGATTCATCATGAAATTCGAATTTTTCACCACCTACCTTATCAGTTAAATTGAAAGTTGAATGCATTTCAGTGTCCGTATTTTTATCAACTTTATAAATATGTTCCTCTAATGGGGAATCATTGCTCCCATATTTTTCTAAAATATCGGTTGGTTGTATATCTATTGCATCAGAAGACTCTTCAATTGTATCTTCTCTTATAATTATTTCATCTTTAGAAGAATCGCGGTCTGGTATAAGCATTATATCACTCTCTAAAATGGGCAATGTTAATAGAGATTTACTGGCTATATCATCATTCATTGATATAATGTCTCCATCTTTAAATGTACCGTCAATTGATAATGTATCAAGTTTGTTACTATCTTCAAACATCTCTCCTTCAATCACTTTTGAAACTACCGCTGAAGACTCAATAGTTATTTCGTTATTCGCAATTACCACGTCTGTGTAAGATTCTCTTACATTTGAATGAACATGAATATCTTCTTGATTATTAACCATTAAATTAATAGATTCTTCGAAATTATGAGGAGGAGACACTTCTGATATTACATAAGCATCTTCAACTGTCGATTCTGAGTCATCTGAGTCCTTTTCAGACGTTTCATTATCCGAGTTATCCACTTCTTCAACAATGTGAGCTGTTGAATTATCTAGGTTGGAAATTTGTTTATTTTGGAAATCCTTTGAAAGACTTGAATCCAATATTTCGTTATTTTCTAATGATGATCCTTCATCAATGTCTTTATTACAAACGCTGTCAAAAAGTTCTTGTTTGTCATGGACAATTGTTCCATTGGTATTAAAGTCAACTGACATAAGAGGCAAGTTTGTTTCTAAAGTTTCTGAACAAATTGAACCATCAGTAATATTATCCTTAGGAGGTAATTCATTACTGATTGCAAATTCTTGGACAGAAACTTCAGTGGAATAACTTGCCGAATTTATATCATCTTCTTTGTTAGTAAAGGAGTCTACAAATGTCTTATCATCAGATATGATTGAATCTTTTTCAAAATTATTTTCACAATTTTCTTCATTAGGGTTCTCTTTATGAAGAGTGAATCTATCACTTTCATTTTCTAAACTTGTACTTGATAGAACAGCAGCATTTAATTCCTCATATGAATGTAAATCATTGATTAAATTTTTTGTAAACGGCTCACTTTCAGAAAATGAAGTTTCATTCTCAGAATCATCTTCATTAAATTTAAGTTCATCTTCACTTTCTTCTTTCGATAAAAATTCTTCTATAACATCTTGATTAGGATGAGTAGAAAATATTTCTACTTTTTCAGTTTCGTAATTTGATACTTTACTCGTGTAATCATAAACATCCCCAGTGACATTCCATTCCCCAGCAAGACTTTCCTTAACTACCGGATCACCTGAAAAATTGGAAGAATTAGTAAAAGTGGAGCCAACCACCGGAGATAGACTACCTGAAGAAAAGCCAACAGGGTGAGAAGCGGAAGAAGAAGAAGGTTGTTTGCCTCCCACCACCTCAGAAGCTTTTGGCACTTCTTGCTCTTTTGTTGGCTCAATATGACTAACAGTTTTGATATCGCCAGTTTTGGGGCTTTCGAAGGAAGTTTCACTAGTTTTTGTGGGCGCCTTGATTTCGGGTTCAGCTGTTACGATGGGTGCAACGATCGACGATTCTTTAATTTTACTTTCAGAGGTTACAACAGGTTTAGTAGACATTGCAAGTTCTATCTTTCTATCTGGTGGTGCAGTTGTAGAAGTCGTGGCTGATGGAGTTGAGCTTCCAGCTGTAGTAATAGGAGTTCCTGCCAAGGAACCTTGATACACTTTGGTGGGTTCAGGCGTTTGTCGCGAACGAGATTCAAGGGGTGGTCGATGTTCTGATGAGGGAGTACCACGAGAGGACTCACCTGAAAAAACTTGCAATTAGTTTTAGTACAAAAATTGTATTCATAGCTAGAATGAAATAATATTTTATAATAATTCGTTAATTATTCATAGAAAATATATATTTGGGGATGGTAAATTCATGAGTAGAATCTTTTGTGATTTTGAAAAGCATTTTGGAAAAAATAAAACCACCCTTTTCAAAAATAGGAATGCAGGATGAAAATTGATTTTAAAAAGTAAACTAGCATTCCATTATATACTTGATATCAACACTGAAAAACACTAAAATTTGGAACGTGATAAATCAACAACCAAAAATTCTAAAGCCATATATGATTTGAATGACATCAATGGAGTGCTGATGTGTAAATAAGGCAAGAAGCGAAAGTCATTTCAAAACTACTACAATGGCACTCTTTGTATTGATTTTACATCCTCTAATTATGGGCAAATTACATCATTTACAATTTGTTTTAGATTACGTTAGTAAAACTATATCCAATAATTCTTGTAAATACACTTTTTATTTGTTTAGTGAAATCACATTTTGCAACAAGAAGCAAACATACTTTGAAAACTTGAAAGCCAAACTTGCAAATGCAATTTTTAATACTTAATTTAGGATGTAAGCAATCATTTTATTCAAATTCAGTAAATGCCATGCAAAGAATCAAGACCTTAGAAGGCTGATGGGGCCACTGCACATTCTTTAAAAAGGGTGATTTTTTATTTTCATCAGCTCCAACATTTTGGATTTCGTTTCATCACGACAAGTTAAAAACTTCACACAGCCGAAACTGGATAAAAAGAGACATATCTCAATTTTCAAAATATTTTTAATTACTTGAAACTAGTATATCGTTTTGAGATGTTCATAAAATATTTATTCAAGTCATTGAAGAGGTTTCTGAATACATGAAGTTTTTGGGCTAATCTAGTAATCCAATTTAGTCTTCTTGAGACTTAAATTACAATGAGTCCAATAAGATTCGCTTCACAAAACAAATCATGATCCTATTCAAGTGGGCCCCAGAAACCTTCCTTTGAAATGCTGTGGGTGACCTTTAGGAGTTTGACAACATACCTCGCGGTACTCTCAAATAACGAGATGCTAAGACAGAGGGAAGTCTTGTATTATTTTCATGCTTAAAATGGATCAAAATCTCTATTACGGGGAAAGAATCAACAAAATTGTTTACATATTAGAAGCATTGCTGAGGCGAGCTAATAGTTCTATAAAATATATTGTAGTTAGGCCGTATAACCAGCCCATAATTACTATGATAAATGTATGAAACATATAAGGAAAGTGATTGTACTCTCATTCAACGGCAAATATTAATGTCCTAGAAAACAAATTCAATTTATATTAAATTCATACCTTAATATATCAACATATAATCAGCATATCTTTAATAATAAATGGTATATTGACTTTATATAAGTTATTAATAAATGAG